>JAAGOF010000055.1:831197-888021 GCA_010645155.1 Tigriopus japonicus | reverse complement strand
TAAAAAGGACTTTCAAGGTAGCAGTACTTCCGTAGCAAAATTTTATTCTCGCCTAGTCAAATGTGGCGCCGTCTACAATCGATTTTAGGTAACTTCAGCAGCTGTCTCCTTCACGAATACCCCATTGGTCCCTGTTGAGGTCTTTTTAAAAAGTTCAATAGTACAACCTGCCCTTTTAAACACAAAATAAACTTCGAGTCAAAAATGGCAGCACTCCGTACTCGAAACACATCACTAGTGGTAAAGCAATTCTGGAAAAGTGTTAGTTCATTCATTCTCGGTAGTATTTGCACTGAACTTTAAGTGAGCATAACTTTTGACTCCGATGTTCGATTGAGCTGAAAATTGAATTGCGTATTTAAGTCAACATATGTAATTTGCGGAAGAACGTACTTGAATTGTTCCTACTGGAAATCATGATTCCTCTCGTTAGCCTCCAAATCATGATTCCTCTCGTTAGCCTCCAAATCATGATTCCTCTCGTTAGCCTCCAAATCATGATTCCTCTCGTTAGCCTCCCAGTCTAGAGACGCTCTAGTGAGAGACGGGCGAGGTTGCGACCGGCGTCAATGACGTCATTCAATTCTCATCATGTGATTGGCTGATCCCCTGTTGGGCGCCGTTTTCAACATTTCCAAACAGACGGAACCCTCAACAAGCCCTTGCTCAATCCAGTGCCTCCACATCTTACTTTGAAGCAGAACGTTTGCGTCTTTCTAGAGCCCAACCTAATGTGCCGTAAAAAGGGTTGATGCTTCCAACTTGTATTTTTCTGTTCCAAAACCATTTTGAAAGTTTGCAATTTAAGACTCTGAACATTGGGCAAGGTCACTTGAAAAGGTTTCAATGAAAATTCTATTTGACAATTTTTCACGTCCAAAGCATGGAGAGTCTGTTTATTTGGAAATGTTTTTAGTTCAAAAAATCGTTTACTTTTCTCCATGGTGCTTGAGTCAAAACCTCGCCCGTCTCTCACTAGAGCGTCTCTATCCCAGTCCAGTGAAATTCAGTGGCTCTTGTAATGATAAACGGGTGAACACTTTCAGCAAACCTAAAAAGACGAAAAACTTAGTTTTTTAGAAAATTGTGACAACACTAAACATTGAAACAAAGTTAGCTTTGACGAGGTAAGGCTATGCTACTTCAATGCTGGATGTATTATGCATTAAACAAATGAATAACCTTATTAATCATGTATCATTCACTACATTGAGAATGAACCTCTATTTTTTTCTTATTCAATTCAATTTTGTTCAGTTTGATCATTCAATTTTGTTCAGTTTGATCAGGTTAATTTGATAGTGCTACAAGTGTTGGTTTGGTTAAACCAACCTGTTTCATTATCAGTGATAATTAATTACCAAATATCGTCGGTATTACAAAACGCAGGATGCAATATTTGTGCCCATTGCTCTTAAAGCCATAAATGTAACATACATGCTTCCATTTGGAGCGCCTAAGGTTCCACAATTATAGTGCATTCAAGAAGTAACTTTTCTGAATAATAATTACCACATGTACGAAAAGTACTTGTTCCTCATAAAAGCAACTGAAATAGCTAATTGTAGAGTTATTTTTATGACATGTTCGGATTGTTCTAACACGAAAGGCTTCATTTCATTGCACTTTTCTCAGCGTATGTTATAATTTATACGACGGCTTTATCGTCCTAGATCACATTTTTTGTTTGTATCATCTGAAGCGCTGAATGCTCATTTCGCAAAGGCCGATGATAAAAATTGCATTCTTTTCAAAGTCTTCAAGTCTTTGAAAGACTTACACCAAAGGGCAAACAAACGATTGGCGGCTTAATATTTGCATTGGTGATATGAAACTTGACAAAGCGCTGTCTTACATATTAAACCATTCGTGATAGCACCATACAATTTGCAATTTAAGGTTATCTACATATATTGCACACCCTGTTGCCGAACTTCTTACAGCACGAGCCAACATCTTTAATGTGGCGCAGGCCATCAACGGTGAAATAATAGATGTGGGCCAAATACCGCTTTGTTTTTACTTTTGAGGGGTGGGGGGGGCGGATTTTTTAATACCGCTACAAGGAATGGGATTCCCTGTAAAGAGAGTTAATGATTAATATAGTTTATATAATTACCGTTTATATGAAATGTGATCTACCAATGAGTTATTGTTGGCAGATCTGTACAACCCTTGAATAGTGGGTTGGTCAGGAATAGTATTCAAAAATTTGTCCAATCCTGCCTTAAATGCTGTTAGAGGATCAGCTCCTACATATTCCCGACGAAGACTAATGGGCAACAATATTGAACAATGAAGGAGCCCGATAAAGAAGAGACGAGGACTTCATTTGTTCGAACTAGTCTCGATTCCCTTGGATTTGGAGGTGCTCTCAGAACGCACGTAAAACCTCTACGATCGCTACAACTGACCTCAAATCCTGGGTTAGGACAGAGCCCATGAACGCTCTTGAAAAAATAGAGTAACAGATACCTTTCATACCTTCTCTGAGTGCTGTACAGCCCTAACTTTTGGAGCCTCTCGCAATACGAGAGCTCTCTCATTCCTGTGATGTTCCTAGTAAAACATCTTTGAACCTGCTCGACCTTTTGCAAACCTGCCGAACTCATTGGAGCCCAAATGGGTGAGGCATATTCAAGATGCGGCTGAACAATCGACTTGTACAGAGTTAGCATCGTAATACTATCTCTGGACTTGAAAGTGCGATAGATCCAGCCACATGTTTGAAATGCCTTCCCACCTTTCAACTGGATATGCTCATCAAACTTTCCATCATCTTGGACGACAACTCCCAAATCCCTCATGGACGATACCTGCTCAATATCACAACCTCCATTGTCTTTGAGCGGAACGTCTAATTTTGACGCCCCATACGTCATTGTGCGGAATTTCATCCCGTTCAATGCCATATTACTCTCGCCAACCCAAGAGTAGATTTTCTCCAAGTCCTCAACTAAACATTTTCAGTCCTGACCGTTCCTTCCACAAACTAATTTTGTGTCATCAGCATATTAAGAAATACTGGCTTTTGTTCTAAACTTCTGGAGAGGAGCAATAAAGAGAATAAACAAGAGCGGACCTAAAATTGAACCTTGCGGAACACCTGACTTGACATCATACATGCCGCTAAAAGATCCTTCAACTTTAACTACGTGGGGTATCCAGACTAGAGGTAGACTGGGCCTGTAACTCGTTAAAAAGTGCGATTTTTAGATGCTTGATGAACAATCAAAATCAAGATATATCTCTTTGGAGGAGATGATATTATACATGATTTGTTGTCAGGTAATCCAGTTCATAGTAATGATTAATTTAGAAAAGGTATGTTGGGCGACCCCAGGCCCAGTCTACCTCTAGTCTGGATACCCCTGGTATCTGGTTCCTTTGAAAGGATTTCTCCCGACAGCTTCAATCCGACCCCCAACAGGTTTCGAACCTACGCCGTCTGGGGAAGCACTTACACCCGGCACTTTTAAGAACGCGCTAGTACGCGTGGCCACTCTGGTTTCCTTGAAGCCATTTAAATTTAAATCTTATCAAATATCAATCTTATCAATCAATTAAATCTAAATCAAAGTTTGGTCAAAAATATCATTTTCTGCACTTTTTATCGGGCATTTTCAATTTTGGCAATTCATTTCAAGGGCAATTTCACCATTTCTGAGGCCAAAGAAAAAGCGATAACGAAGAATTCAAAAAATTGAGATAACGTGGCTCTGAAATTTCAGCTTTTCTACCATTACTCGAGTTGGACGTCGGCTAAAGCAATCTAAAAGGCACTGCCTAAAAGTCTCACTAATGGAGAAGAACGTTGTCGGGTGGAAAAAGCCCACCAAGTCCGTCGGTTGTCTCTTGGGCTCCTTGTGTCTCGGTTTTAAACCAAAAAGTTAAAATGCTGATCAGTTAAAGTCTTGACATAACCCGCTCACAATGTAAACCTCGTAGAGAGGATTGATTACCACTGGCCATTATTTTAATCCTGTCCCAAACATTTTTGGTCCCTTCAATATTACTACTCAAATCCTCCGGAATATTTTGATTGGGGGGCGTTTTGCTGATTAAACCTGCAAACTCCGTTACCCAAATATTGAGGCCCCGAAGCGCGACGTGATAGTTTCGGAAATTACGCATGATCATGGTTCGTCATGCCATGCAGAATACGTCGATTCTGGGTTTATTTCTCGTCCCAGGGCTTTCTCAAGGAACTTTTTGAGAAGCTTGCTCAATAGAGGAATGGTCCGAGATAGCACAGCGTGTTTCAGAAATAGACATGATCGCAGAGCCGTCTCATTTTTAAATTCTGTTATTCAGAACTTTGAATGCCAAAAGGGGATTGGCCGCCCAAGCAACAATTGGTATATTGTTTGAACCACTCAAACATTAGAAATGATGCTTAAAGAGTATTGGTATGGTAGTAATGAATGATTTGAAAAAATACGAAACAAAAGACGAGAAGAGTGCGATGGAATTAAAAATCAGCCTTGTGAGGAAAAAAATGACTGATGGTACACATCTTCTTGCTTCAAGCTTGTCATAAGGAAGACCATTTTACAAGGTTTCTTTTGAACGAAGATGATTTGTCGGCGGATCTCACACAATCCAAGGATTTCTTAATTTGGTTGTTCCGTTGTCTGTGCACAATCAGTGGTAGTTTGTTTTAGAGGGCTAGCAGAAAAATGACACTCCGAAAATATTTGTGAGTCACCAAGCCTGCACTGTGTGTGCAATGGAATTTAGATGTTGAACACCCTACAGGGTGTCCAAGAATTGATGGTGCATCAAAGAAATAGATTTTCAATAGCTTATAGACTCATTAGAGAAAAGTATACTTTTGCAGAAATAATTATGGTTCAGTTGCAAATATCTTGGATCCCTTTCTAAAACTTTGTGTATCAAGCTCTTCAGCTTTTTTGCCTGGGAATGAGGGCATGTACTTTTCATTTTTTCTTGGCCTCTATTTGCATTTTTATATAGGGTTGAAAATATGCTTATACTTCACATATGCCCTTCAAGTTTTTAACATATTTCAGATTAAGGCTCTTCTATGATTGTTCTTCTTACCTCCTAAACAATATTGAATTGATATCAGAAGATTTAGATGTCCCTTGGGATGAATGATTTTTGAAGTGTCCTTCCACAACAAGTTTTAAATAACTTTTTTAACTGCTTTGCCTGAAATGCTCTGAACCTCTCAAATATTGTAACATGCTTTTCAAACTGTGGTTTCCAATATAATAAGCGTTTTCAAAACACTTCCATATTGTATATTTTTCAATTTTAAAGCACCTTTTTGGTCTGAATATCAAGGAATAACACAATGCACCGTCAATTCCTGGACACCCCGTAAGTTACGTAATTCACAACCTGACCTTGCATTTTAGGGAGTCAGTGGCAAAATTGCTCATTCAACTGCTCTGGTTGAACAGGAGCAATTCATGACAAATCAAGTCACTTGACACCCTTGCTGCTGGATCAATAAAGTGTGTTCAAAACAAATCTCCACTGACTAATAGAGTGACATTTCTCTGTTAGCCCTCTAGTTTGTTCCATCCAGATTCTCGTTGTACGAACAAAAAAAGGAGTGAGTGTCTTGTCTGGACTAGAGCTCTATATTAGAAAGAGTACAATCATATCCAACGCCATCTAGTTCATTCTGCTCGCAACTGCTCGCCGTTCCCAAAAGGATGCACAGGTACCCTCTAAGCTGAACAAGTTTTCCAAATTATCAGACCCAGATAGCACCATTTGAGAAACTAAAGGGCCTAGAACCTTAATGAAGGGGTCCAAAATGAACTATTAGTGTGTTTCAAATGATTCAAATCTGAATCGCTTGTAGAATTAGGTTTAAAGCTTTAAAAGACAGTAAGAGAATGAAAATCTATCCCTTTGGACATATTGATGCAAGAGGTGATGGCAACAGTGTGATAGGAAATGAAATTGCAGGGCTGCTGAATTCTCTTCCCTGTTGTGCTTCACAGTCATGGTTATTGCTGAGAAAGAGCGCAGGGAATTTTCTTCCTCTCTTGACTTCACCCCTGGCTGCTATTTACACTTGCCCACCTACCCCTTGATATGCAAGATCAAGAGTGTCAGTGGTGGTGGCCAGCAGGGGAGTCCAGTCAAATGCTTGCTAGCTTCAGATGGCTTGCCCAGCTTGCCCACTGGCACTTGTTAAGAAGGGAACTGCAAGGACTGCTGGGCCGGGCCAGCTCTCTCTCTCCCTTTCTTTCTCTCTCTCGCTCGCTCTCTCCCGCTCGCTCTCACTCGCTCGCTCTCTCTCGCTCTCGCTCTCCACACTGAGCCCAGTGAGCAAACAAGGACTTGAAGGACTTGACTCAACATTTCAGGGTTGATAGGTAAAGAGAGGAAAACTCAACATGCTCCTCTCTATCAATATTCTTTCTCACACATTTTTTATGGAAGGAGCCCTGATTGTGAACGTTTTCTCTGAAAAAGCATTGATCACAATGAGGGGTGAGATATTCATTTTTCTCTTAGTCTTTTAGGTTTTAAACCTAATTTTACAGGCAATTCAGCTTTGAATCATTTGAAACACACTGATAGTTCATTTTGGACCCCTTCATTAGGGTTCTAGGCCCTTTAGTTTCTCAAAAGGTGCTATCTTGGTCTGATGATTTGGAAAACTTGTTCAGCTTAGAGGGTACTTGTGCATCCTTTTGGGAACGGCGAGCAGTTGTGAGCAGAAGGAACTAGATGGCGTTAGATATGATTGTACTCTTTCTAATATAGAGCTCTAGTCTGGACACAAACCAGCTTCAGACTTCTCAGTTCTAGCTAAGCAGGCAGACGACGGCGACAGTTGTTTGATCCGTGACCTCTAGATGACTCAGGCTGTATTTCTGGATTGACTCTGAGAATCAAACTTAAAAAAACTTAAAAAGGGTATTTGCCTTACAAAAAAGGTAGCGCACTCTATGATGTTCCTTATGAAACCATCATTTTTAACAATGTTGTTAGGTAATCCCTCATAGAGGGCGGTTTTGGCGACGTCAAAATTGAGATATCTCTATTTTATTTATCTATGGTCTGGACTAATCAAGGGTTCAAAGGGTGTCTTGGTGACTTGTCGTCTGGTGTGGACACGATTATTTTCCATGAAACCAAAGAGTTTAAAGTTATTGTAAGAGAAATTGACATTTCATTTTAGATAAAACCCTTGTTGCAAGAAAAACGTTGTTGATCGGCGATTTTCTTCTAAACGGCTAACTAAGCAAAAGCAACGTTTCATTTGCAGAAGAACGCTACGCGTTTTATCCATAAAAATGACATTATGTTCAACATTAACCTTATCGTCCAGATATTGGATGTTCTTGGCCTGGCTTTAAAAAGAAGCCAACAAAGGCTGATTTTGTTCAATTGGCGTGGAAAATTAATCACCTTGTGATGGAGTGGTGAAAAATAAAAATATATAGTGCAACAGTAAACAATGTACATATAAATGATAATGAGAACAATAATAATCATAAAATAAGTTTTCAAGTTCGGAAACTTTACTAGTGGAGGGGGACCAATCTTGGCAACGATATTCCATCTATACTGTTATAGTCTATATTTGGCTTAGATGCTATTTACACGCAAACTGGCCCAACGGAGATCACCATTCAAATGAAGATTGGCCTCTTTCGAGCTCTGGACTGTTTGCTATTTACAATACCATCTCTCGTCTTCGTCGGAGGAGCATAAAAAGTAATGGCTCACCACGGTGTTCCGAATGGCTTTTTAGGTTTGAATCAAAATACCCAAAGACACCATGGCACTTTTTGGACCCACAATTCAATGGGGAACAACTTTACTTTTATTGTATTATATAAGATTAGGTCCAGGGAAAAAGTTATATACCTAAAAACCTATTAAATATAACATTTTTTAACAAACTATTTAATCCATATTTAGAGACCATTTAGTTACCTATTGAATTCAAATTGAATAAAAATTCATTCAGCAACAGCTGAGTTATTTGACTTTGAATGGTCCATTTTTGACCCCAAAAAGCCGAAAAACGCTACAGTTATATGAAAAAACAAATTCCCAAAGATTTCACATAGTTTTTCAATATTGCAAAAATAAATGATTTTTTTCAGTTTTGGTACTTTTGTCAAAATAGCTCAAAATATGAAAAAATATCACTTAAAATGCACTTAAATAAGATTTTTGGAAAGTTATTTTCATAACAATTTAGGGTACGCTATGATGTGTGTTGTGCCAAAATTACAAATAAAAATGTCTAACAGAGTCATATCCAAAATTACGATTTCTAGAAGGACCATGTTCAAAATGGACTAAAATCGAAACTTGAAACATTAACCGATTTCTTCAAAACTTTAAATTATTAACCTACTTTGAGTGTCTTTGATACTGCAAAAGTTTTTTATTGGAAAATGTATTTTAAATACCTTTTAAGTGATATTTTTTCTTATTTTGAGCTATTTTGACATAAGTTCCAAAAGTCAAAAAAAAAAACATTTTTTTTTGTAATATTGAAAAGCTATGTGAAATCTTTGGGAATTTGTTTTTTCATATAACTATAGCGTTTTTCGGCTTTTTGGGGTCAAAAATGGACCATTCAAAGTCAAATACCTCAGCTGTTGCTGAATGAATTTTTATTCAATTTGAATTCAATAGGTAACTAAATGGTCTCTAAATATGGATTAAATAGTTTGTTAAAAAATGTTATATTTAATAGGTTTTTAGGTATATAACTTTTTCCCTGGACCTAATCTTATATAATACAATAAAAGTAAAGTTGTTCCCCATTGAATTGTGGGTCCAAAAAGTGCCATGGTGTCTTTGGGTATTTTGATTCAAACCTAAAACGCCATTCGGAACACCGTGTCACAGAGAGGGAGCTAGCAAAATGTCGTGTTTTTTGGCCAGTTTCTATGTCTCTATGTTCTGGGCTCGAGCGACCAGCAAGCACACCATGTGCATTTTTTCCAGTTCAGATTACACCCATCGGCCTCTTTGAGTTTCAGTCCAATCCTTTCAGTTTTGCACACTGCGACAAAATCATAAAGCAGTTGCAAATTGGTCTCGGCACCCAACCAACTCACGCCCTTCCTTCCTTCTTTCGTTGGTTGGTTGGTTGGATGGTTCATTTCTGGCGGCCTTCTTGCTATCCTCCGGTCATAGCCCTCTCGAGAGATGAATCTGAAATTCTCCCCAAGAGGCATGTCCTCATTGCCAAAAGACACTGAATCCCTTGAACATGTCGAATGGGGCTTAGAGCGAAAAATTTCGAGGACTCGAAAAGAAAGTGGTCTGGTGCGACAGTTCTTCATCCTCTGAGGACTGAGATGGTTGTCGAACGTGAAACGCATTTTTGGATTCCCAATGGTGTGCTCGCGTTTGCCTATTTGGCTCCGCTGTGGTTGATCATAGACACCAATGGTTACACATTGAAGTTGTTCAGCATCCTTGGACACACGTTACTTTTGTTCATCCCACCCGATGCCTGTTGTTTGGATGGATTGTTGGAACACTACTGGTATCTCGCGATAATTGTGATCAACGTCATCTCACTTTATCAGAGTTATCGTGAAACCGTTCTTCCCATCATCCCAGCCCACTTTCAGCCCATTTTCTCCAAGCTGTTCTATGAGTTTCCAATCACGCACAAGGAATTGGGGGCAGTAGTGCTTTACTCCAAATTCACTGGCATAGGTCGGGGAACAACAAAAGCTAGCAAGTGAATCTAATTATTGTATTTGGTTAGAGCATGGCTGAAATTCTCAGACCAGTTTTAATATCAGTAGAGAGAGGGCTCAAAAGTTATTTTCTTCTCTTTTTTAGTTGGTTTGTCTGAAAGGCAATTTTGGGAATAAAACGCTCTCGAACCTGTTTCCCGTTGTTGTCTAGAGATTTAGCTTGGAATTTTTTTTTCTGACCTCAAAAACTTACTTTTCAAAATTAGGTTCGTTGTCAAAAAAAGATCGAAGTGAAGGAATGAAAATTTTCGAGCTAAACCAAAGCAAAATTTTTGGACCAAAAAAGACCTAATTTTATTGAAGTTTTATTGCGACTAAAAGTCAGGTCAGTGATTGCACAGTCTATACCCTAGGCATGCATACTAATATACAAACAGGATAAAAGAGACAAGGAAATAAAAAATAATTGAATTATAATTAAATAGTAATATGACTCAAAGGGTGACAAATTATGAGGAAGGAGTGAAAATCTGTTTTTCTCATAAAAACGGGTTTCGGCACTTTTATCAATAGTCTTTCCACCCAGAAGTAACAGTGATTTTAGTATTCTTTATTGTAACATTGGCACTTCAGGCTAATAGCTTCTGTTGTTCCCCTCAAAGGTCAAGGAGAGATTTGGATTAAAAAAGATGCCTCATTCCCTAATTCGTGTCTGAATATCCTGATCACAGGTCGATTGGGGGTGTATTACCAAGAAGCTTTACTCCACGAAATTAAACCTGGACAATTCATCAACTCCGTGGAATGGAAAGCCACATTTGTCAATGATCTAAAAGGTTATTGGCTTTCTCAGGTGGAAGTGCGAGTGATAGAAGATTCCACGATAGTCATGCTGGACCGAGGTAACTTGGTAGGTCTAAAGGACAGTGCCAATCATATTTGGCGAAGACTTGTAGCACTCCTGGGAACCGACATTCTTATGAAGGTTAAGCACACTCATTGGTACGTCAAAGATTTTGCCAAGAAGGATAGAAGGCACAGGGTGGCCAACAATGCACTTCTGCGAAGTCTTTCCGTCGACAATTTGTATTTGTCAAGTCAGAACGCGATCCAAGGCTCCAGAGTTTCTCATGCGAATCTCAAGAGGAGTTCCAAAGGACGGCCAAAGGCGTCTTTGAAACAACGTTTCAATCAAACCATGCTTAAGAAGAACTTGGGACTGATGTATTTATGGAGTAAATCCGAATTGAGGCCCAACACAAAGACCGAGCCTTTGCCCAGTCTCATCACCCAAACTGCTCTGACCTCGGAACAGCAGATTTTCGAGGACGAAAGCGTGGTGGAGGACATTGGTTGGGAACGTGCTTGGTACCATTGCGGCCATTGTGAGTTTTGTTACCCTTTGGAAGAGAAGGAGGAAGAAGTGCACCACACCACCGGTAGACATTAAATAAAACTACCGTGGAAAAAGAACGTGTTTATTTATTCGGGATTATCAACAAGAACGTTTACATAAAGGCGCTTTCAAAGATTCAACATGTGGATTTGTGGAAGACTGGATTATCATTTTTTTATGGAAGACATGAGTTACAGCTTACAGCTAGGATTTGAAAACCGTTGAGATCCAACGTACTTGAGTACTGTAGATCGCGAGGGAACAACAAAAGTAAAAGGGGAGGCGACAATACTGGATCGCTTCTCAAACGGGCACGCCCAACTCAAAGGCCCGTTGCATAGCCCGCCCCGAGTAGTACATGCCGCAAAGGCCAAAGCTAACCCCTAGGAAGATAATGAACATGTCGTAAACCAAGGTTGACCAACTCATCACATGTCTGCGGAGCTTCAAATGGAAAAAGCTAGGCCAGATAAACGAGAGGAAGCACCCCGTGAAGCTACCGATGAAGCCCATCAAGATGGTGAAATGCGGGATCACCACGGCAAAGACAATAGTGATGACCACCATCATCACTCGGAAACCCAATCCCCACAGTTTGAGCTCGCCGTCCAAAGCCCAAATCGAGGGGAACCTAGTCTCAGGTTTGCCCTGAAACAATTCCGTTTCGACGAGTTCGCAGGCAGCATAGTAGGGCAATGGGTAGGAAAGCAAGGCCTTCACCACCAAGATGATATTGACGATGGTTTTCAGCGTTGGGTCTAGGTTATTGACCACCTCCTCTTGGGTGTCCTCTTGCCAAGTTAGAAAGCCAATGTAGCCAAACATGGATTTGAATGCGGCGGCCGCGATATGAGACCAGTTTAGCATGCAATGGAACTTGGACTTGTCAATCATACTCGCTTCCAAAGTGGGCAGGAAGATTTGCGAGGTGTAACTGAACACGATCACTCCAAGGGCAATAGGGAACGACAAGATGTTGATCTTGAAAGTGACCTTGGAGAAGGCCCATTTGTGAGCCTGGGTCAAACAATAGCCGATGATGACGGCGTTGATCACCGTGTGGACCACCCCGTTGTAGAAACTGAGGCTGGAGACGTTCCGCAGATTCTTAAGGAAGGCTGTTGGAAGCAGGATGGCCCCACAGATCATCATGTACGAACGGGTGTCGATGATGCCGTTGGGGAAAGCGCCCATTAAGAGATCGCCGCAAAGCACCACGTACAAGATGCAGGTCATGAGCAATTCGATCAGTTGAGCTGCGTTAACTATCTTACCGCCGTACTGCTTTCCAAAGCATTCCTTGGCGATATCGTTGTAGCTGAATCTGACCTTTTCCAGCTCACCTTCGTCATTCTTCTCGTAGAGACACTCCACGAGGATTTTTCCGGTATGGCAACAAATGTGGGCAATCCCTACCATAGCCAAGATCGCCCAATAACCACCATGCATCACTCCATAGGGCAACGACACAATGAACATGCCCTGAAAAATGAATGGAACCAAATTACGATTGTGAATTTTTCAATGGCCTTTGATGTTTGAACCAACCTGAATGGCATTGGTCACGTTCCAACCCGCCTCCCATTCAGTGATCTTGCCTTTGTTCCTAGGATCATGGGGATCAAAAGCGGTTGGATCAGCATCGCCCCCACCAGTTTTAGATTTTGCAAAGGTCTTCAACTCATCAGCCGAAGCCTTGAGACAATCTGGAGTGATCTTCGAGGTCACGAAATCCTTAACGGAATAGACAAACGACGCCATGTTCCTGATTGGGATAACTGAACTTCTCGAATCACATGACCGGGACAACTCGGGCTTTTTCCCCGCTTTTTCAGGAACTTGATGGCTAGATTAAAAGGCTTTGAACGCCTTGGATTTCCGTGGAACAGGTTGGACCCAAACTCGATCAAGATATCCACATTTTGGGGGTAGGTTCACCACATTTCTTCACCCAAATTTCTTCCCCAAAATGGCGAGTGTGAGTCCCTCCTCCCCACTAAGAATGGTAGTCCCAAAGAGGAGAAGAGAAAGTCCCTTTCACTTGCCTCCCTCGAGATGTACATACTTCCGGACCATCCTCAAAAAAGAAGCAAGAGGAGGCCCAAAAGGCAAGGAAGAGTCGGGCAAGGTTGGGCACCCCCGCTCAAAAATAGGACGGATGCTTTCTCACGTAGTACCAAGGACGAAGGCTTGGTACGTATGATAGAGAAAGGTTTAAGCAAACATGTGAGCACGTTGTGACGTAGCCGATATTGGGGAAAAGTTCTTCCTTGAAATTATTTGAAGCTCACGATGCTTTATCAAAAGTTTTGATGATATAAAGGTGCAATTTTAGCCCAAAAGTGAAGTTACACTAGGCTCTTCTTCCCCTTTGAGTTTTTCTAGATCTTGAATCATAGAAGGGAAGTGTCCTTTTGACGAGAGCAGGAATATTAATTAAACTTCTTGTATTCATTTAGATTTCTGGGATAGGATGGCCAGGAAGTCCTAAACATTAAGTTTCATTCTTTGTTTTGTCTGTCCCGGACTTCTTAGCCATCCAATCAAGGAAATTTCAAAGAGAGCAAGAAAACTTATTGATAGTGTTATACTCATCTAAATAACAATTTCCTTCTCTCCTTTAAGACCGAAAAAAAACTTAAAGAAAGAAGAGTCTCCTGTGCTGCACTTTTAGGCTAGAATCACATCTAATGCTTTTTGCCAGACATTTCTCATCGGACATTAATGCTGTAATACAAAATTTATACTACTAGCATGTCTTTGAGTGTTCTTATAAACCGGTTAACTCTATCATTATGAAAGCTAAACATTTTAAACCAAGAATTCCATCTAATTGTATTAGGAGTTTGAATGCAAGTAAAATATATCTTTCTGCCCTTTAAATTGCAATATGTATTTTCAAGTAACTGTCGCATGCTTTTAAACAAGCTTCAAACTAATGCCATCTACAGTTGAGAAGTCGCATTTTTTGAAAACTGTCTTTTCTAAAGGCAAATATGACATGAAAGGGAATACCGTTGATGAAGAAAATGCCTGCAGTGTAATCAAAAGTTGTCTAACCTACATTTGATATCACTAGATCGGTTGTTGAGGTAGTTTTGAAGTATAGCAGAAGTATATCTAGAAGCATAAAATAGGCATGAAAGAAGCATTTGAGGCAAAGTAGAAATAACCTTGCTCGATCAAGTTTCGCCACATAAGTTGCGATTGGAAAATGCAGCTTATGTAGTAAAACTTGCTCGAACAAGGCTATTTCTACTTCATCTCATGTGCTTCTTTTGTGTTTCTGCCATGCTTCTAGATATGCTTCTATTATACTTCAAAACTACCTCAACAACCAACCTACTATTTGATAAAATCCAGAAATGAATCAAAATCGTAACAAAAAAATGTGATGCTTTTCCTTGATTTATCATGTGTCATTGGTGGCGTCGAAAGTCGTTTTGGGAAACTGTGGTTAAAGTTAGTTCAGACAGAATAACAATCTAATAATGTTTGTTTTTTAAGTAGCATCGTCATGCTTTTAATCACTTAATGCGGTGCCAATGAAATTTGTTGTCTTTGTGTCATTGGACGAATTTGAGATCGTGTGTTTGAATTAAAGGAAGCAATTTGTGCAGCGGATCACTTAATCTGTCAACTCCTGAGATGAACTTTTTGAGTCCTGAGAGGACTTCATCACGTACGTACTGGAATACGTCGATAGATATGAGACTGAATTTGTTGATAGAAGAATTCAAGTTGCATTTAGATTAACCTCTTGATGAGTCAGCAAAGGTGGCAAATAGCGGACACCTCATATTTAAGAGATTCTCTTACATTCCTGTGGGTTGTAAGAACAATACCTGACAGATTTAAAACACATAATTAAACGTTGCAAAGATGCCTTGTGAAACTTGAAATTTCCAATGAGAGAACATCTGGGTGACGGTGAACAAGTGGACTTATTGCTTGGACATAAGAAGGACAGGCAAATGATCAGAGTATTTCTTCACCCGAGAATTCAGAGTTCAGGGCCCAGTGTGATCCTAAGAATGTTATAATTGAGGTGACGTGTCAACAAACTTATCCTCTCGTTTACGATTAGTCCAGGCTGATATTAAAAGTGGTAATAGTCATTGAAGAGATAAGAAGGCCTCTTCGACATTCGTTGTGGGAGAGTTTTACCTGCAACATCGTTCCATTAGTGGCAACCATGTCATCCTCGAACACATTTGTCGTGACAGATCCGGCCTTTAGGTCCATCAAGTCCGATCACACGGGCTTTTTCATCTGGAGGATTGAGGTAGGAAAGGCCCCTAAGAAGGTTGTTCCAAAGGCGAGTTCGTTGAAACATTGTCTAAAATGTCGGCATTCTAGCAACTGGAAGTGGTTCCAGTTCCTCGAGATAATTATGGAACATTCTTTAATGGAGACTCCTACATTGTTTACACGGCCTTTGAGCGAGGCCAACCTGGTGGAGTGGGCACAAAAGTCAAGGCCGCACAAGGCTCTCAATTAGAAAAGCACATTCATTTTTGGCTGGGCGCTGAATCCACACAAGATGAAGCCACAGTGGCGGCCTTCAAGTCCGTGGAATTGGACGACTTTCTAGATGGATCTCCCATCCAACATCGAGAAGTCCAAGGACATGAATCCAGACGATTTCTATCCTACTTCAGGGATGGTGTCAGGTATACATAACGTAATAGACAGAGTGACCTTTCATTTGCGACACTGATAAGGCCATCTGTGTACTTCATAGTAAATCAAAATGACCCATTTATTTTGGTGGGCCTCTCTAGGATTCTTCAAGGGGGAGTGGCAACAGGTTTGAGTCATGTTGTGGAGGATACCACACCTAAACTTTTTGCTGTCAAGGGAAAACGACAGGTTGTGGTCACACAAAAACCCAAAGTGGAATGGTCGGAAATGAACACCGGTGATTGCTTCGTGCTGAATGTGGATACCACTTTCTTTATCTGGATGGGGCGATCATCCAACCGATTGGAACGCCTTCAAGCCTCTAAGGTGGGCAATAGATTCGTTTTCATTAAATTCGACCTCAAATTGAATGTCGTTTTGTTAAAAACTTCAGTTGGCCCAAAAGTTGAAAGAGGAAAAGGGCAAAGGTGAAATTGTAATTCTTCATGACGGTGACGAGATGAAGTTATCGAGCGATGAAAAGGCCCTTTTCGAATCAGTGTTGCCCCTTGGGAAGAAAAACGAGTTGAAAGAAACCTCAGGCGAGGATTCGGATGACAAAGAGGAGCTTCGATTGCGAACCGAGCTCAAATTGTACGAGTGTTCCGACGAAGAGGGAACATTAAAGATTGCCGAGATTAAATCCGGACCCTTGTTCCAAAGCGATTTGAACAGGAACAACACGTTCATTGTGGACAATGGAAATGCCGGAGTTTGGGTGTGGATTGGCAAACACGCCAGTAAAACTGAAAGGACCGAAGCCATGAGGAACGCTCAAGGATTCATTCAAAAGAAAGGTACTTTGATGGTCTTGAAAACTAATTAGAGAGAATACTTTTGTATCTTTTTTTTTGCTTTTGTCAGGTTACAAGGCTTATACGCCAGTTACTCGAGTAGTAGACCAAGGCGAACCACAAGAGTTCAAGAGCCTTTTCAAGAATTGGAAGGAGAGAGACGCCACCACTGGTTTTGGTCACACTCATTCAGGTTAATAATTCATTTACTCTTGAAGCTTGATTCCATAAATTCTCATCAATTTTCTTCAATAACCCTCCAGGAAGCCGAGGTATTGCCAAGGTGGTCCAAACCAAATTTGATGCCACTTCACTTCATCAAAGAACTGATGTGGCTTCAGAAGCACGAATGGTCGATGATGGAACTGGCATGAAGGAAGTGTTCCGAGTGGACAACTTTGACCTGGTCCAAGTTCAAGATGGCATGGCTGGCAAATTCTATTCCGGAGATTGCTATGTGATCCTCTACGCTTACAGCAATGGATCAAGTGATAGCTATCTGATCTATTTTTGGCTGGTAGGACATTTGCATTCATTTCAAAACATGGTGTGTTTGACAAAGAAAGCGACTTTTTTTGGTTCCAGGGAACCCACTCTTCTGTGGATGAGCAAGGCACGGCCGCTTTAAAGGCTGTCGAATTAGATGACCGATTGGGTGGGAAACCCGTCCAAATTCGTGTGGTCCAAGGCAAAGAACCCCCCCATTTCTTGGCCATGTTCAATGGAACCTTCACCATTCTTGAAGGCGGCAAATCCTCGGCCTTTGACGGTAAATACATATCCTCAAACCCTCCCATTACGAGAGATCTCGACGACTTATGCTTGGATAACATTACAGAAAATGGCAAAGACGTGTCTGTGGGCTCTCAATACTTGCTCCAAGTCCACGGACGCAGCGCTTTGACCGCCAAGGCCGTTCAAGTGCCTTTGAAGACTGCTTCCTTGAATACGAACGATTGCTTTGTTCTTGTGGACGGCAAAGAAGCTTACTTGTGGATGGGAAAGGGTTCCACTGGCGATGAGCGAGAAGTGGCCAAAAAAATCGCTGGAACTGTCAGTGCGGATCCCGACCTGATTTATGAGGGTAATTAAGCACATTGGGGCCTTAATATTTCAGACATCAAGTTATGGTTTAATTTTGTTATAGGACAAGAACGGGACAATTTCTGGAGCATCTTAGGTGGTAAGGGTCCATATCTGGACGAGAGAGTGTTGAAGGACGTGGGTGAACACTACTCACCAAGGTTGTTCCATGGTTCCAATGCCTCTGGCAACTTTAAATGTGAGTTGTAATCAAGTTATGACATGTGTTCCAATAGGAGAAGTCGTGGAACACGTATTGAAGACTTCTTGTCATTTTTTTCTTGGTCATTTTGGAAAGTCATTGTAGACATAAGAACTTCATCTACTTTGTTCCCTCTTACAGTGGAAGAGATTTACAACTTCAGTCAAGTGGATCTAGTCACGGAGGATGTGATGCTTTTGGATGTGGGAGACACGATCTTCATTTGGTTGGGCAATGATTCGAATCATACAGAGAGGCATTTATGCCTCAATAGTGCCAAGGAATATTTGGAAACAGATCCCGCTGGTCGAGACAAGGATATTCCAATTGTGATTGTCAAACAAGGCTACGAGCCTCCTCATTTCATTGGGTTCTTCGGAGCTTGGGATTGCAACATGTTCTCGGTAAATGATCTAAAAATGTGCTCACGATTTTATTATGGGCAACTCAGAATTGAGCAAGTATTTACGTACAAGACGCCCTATTTCAATGAGGAAAGATAAGATTGCCATTTGTTTCAGTTCATTAACGAGAGGAAGATTTCTTTCACAGATTGATGGAAAGCCTTATGTAAGATTTGAAATTGGTGTGTTAAAGAGTTTACTTGAGCCAAAGTTTGGGAAGTTGGTGTTGATACCTAATATTATTAGATGTGTTTGACATCTCAGAATAGACATTATACATTTAAGATCAAATAATCCAAGTTCAAACTAATTTTCAGGATATTGAGGAACAATTGAAACTTTTAGGAGAGCCTCCAGTTTTGAGCTCTTCAAACGGAGTTGGAGGTGGAGCCAGTTATGCCGTGTCTTCTGGAGGTTATTATGACTACGAAACTTTGAAAAATGCAGAGTCGCTCCCTGAAGGAGTGGACATGACTCAGAAAGAGGTACAAAGATAAGTTAAGAACACGGAATGAATGGCAATTCACTGTTTGAATTTCTTTTACAGAAGTATCTTCGGGACGAGGATTTCGAGAATGTGTTCCAGATGTCGCGTGAGAATTTTGAGAATTTGCCTGGATGGCGAAAAATTTCGTTGAAAAAGAGCCTGGGCTTGTTTTAAAGATGTTTGATTGTTCATAAATTCATTACGAGTGATTGATCAGTAACGAGAAAGTTTATTAACCATGACACCAACAGTACGTACGTTTCCGCATAAAATTTTAACGTGCAAATCATGTGCATACTCTGTTTGAAGCTTTATAAGGACTGAGATACATTAATACTATTCCATATAAGCCAGCCAGCTTTGTTGTAGTCTTAAATATTTATGAGAGCCTTCACCAGTTTTGGTGCGGAGATTCAGAGTGAGAACCAATGTTCTCGAGTGAATCGAATGATGGGCTTTCCTTGGAGAATATCTTCGGCCTCTTTCTCCGGTGATATTGAAAGCGCAAATTTCTAAAAAAAACAATAGACACGTGAGAAGTAAGGGGTCATATCAGAGAAATGATAGTCTGTAGATGAGAAAACCTGAGTCAAAGTTCCTGGTTGAGAGGCCAGGGATCGGATGGCCAGGATTGGAATCATCAGCACTGAGGATATAGCCACGATCCAGCCAATGGCAATGGCCCCAAAGGGATAATGGTAATTGATGTTGTCATACATCTTTATAACAAATGGGGCTACATCAATCAACTGAAGGATCATGATAACCTAAAAAAATCAAAGCTTGCGAGGTTGAGTGTCGCGTTTTATGAATTTTCCGTTGAAATACTCACCCCTAAAAAGAGCGGACTTATGATTTTCCAGCAAACCCTCCAGTAGAGACTTGGTGTATGGCCAAGCATTTCAAAGACATCTGAATTCAATTGCTTCAGTCCTATGGAAAAAAATCGGTAGCAAGGGTGAAGATGAAAATCATATGTATTCATTCAATTTGTTTACCATAAACCCATGAGACCGCAACGGCTTCAAAAAACACGGTGCAGAGCAATGAAACACCAGCAGCGTAGCGCTCGAAGAGATTAAAGATGTAAAAACCACCCTGAAAAGAAGTGCATTTAGTATCAAAATGTAAATGAGACACACTGAAAGAAACCCTTACGGGAGTGACGCATGATAAAGCGACCAGGAATGAAGTGAACACCACAATGAAGGTGAAGATTTCCCGATTGATTTTAAGCTTCTTGAATGTGGTCTCAAACTCGTCCAGGAGTCCAGTAATCACACATTCCAAGCCTCCCATCTGCAAATAAAAGACTCTTTCTCAACCTTATGGATTTTGGGGATGCTTTTCCCTTCGTTTTTTACCGCCGAGTCCATTCCTAGGAAAACCAGCATCACAAAGAAGAGAACCGACCAGACCTGAGAGGCAGGTAAAGTGGCAATAGCCTCTGGATACACTTCAAAAACCAATCCAGGCCCTGAAATCATGATATGCACAAAAATGGGAACATGGTAAACAACTAGAAGTGAGAACTGGTTAACACTCACCTTGTTCGGCCACTTTATCAATGGGTTTTTGTTGAAGGTGGGACATGTATCCCAAGTAAGTGAAGATGACGAAACCGGAAAACAGACTCGTGAAAGAATTCACGCAAGAAGTAATCAGACAATCCCTGAAATGATAGGATTAAAGACATTTTGAAAACCGAATCTGCGAAAGCAAAGATAGCTTTTTCCTGAAGACCAACTGTAAAACTTTAAATGAAATTAAATCTTTCTTCGGAAATTGAGCGAAAATTGTGACCATTCAGTTTCTTCTTGTTACCGGGCGTTTCAAAAGAAACCAAATGCGTAGTTATGACTCCTAAACTCGAAATATAATTTGAATCCAACTTAGAACAATTGTAAATGAGTGTCTAATTGATAACTGAATAAGTGTAATTTTATCACTGCCTTTTCAACCCATGTACGAGTATCTTGTACATTAGTCCAAGATAAATTTTGAACATCTTTCATCGCTCCGATATCTTTGTTCTTTGAAATTTGAATTAAACTCTTTGAAAACACACGAGAATTCATCAAGAACTACCAAAAATTGCCAACTGACATTTGTTCAAAACGCCTTGCTTCTATCTTGGACCTTGAATTCATTACCTGTAGCAGTTGTTATCAAATTTGTTGTAGCTGGCATAAGCCAAATGTACCCCAAATCCAGCTCCAACTGAATAGAAAATTTGAACAGCCGCGTCGATCCACACTGAGGGATCCGCCAAAGCCCTGAGATCAGGAACCAAGTAGTAGATGATCCCATCAATGGCTCCGGGCAAAGTGATGCCCCTCACCAAAAGAATCGTCAAAAGAATGTATGGCATTGTGGCTGTTACCCAAACAACCTTCCCTAAAAATGGGTTAATACGGGGATTACAAGATGTTTATAACTTCAAGTTGTTAGTGTTGTATCACCGGACGATTTAACTCCTTTGAAGAGAGAGATGTAGAGCATGCTGTATACGATCATAATGCATCCCACGAGGGTCAAATTCGGGGGTCCTGGATCAAAGATACCTGTGCTTCCTTGTAACCGAAGAACACCTCGACTAAGAAGATGGGCGGATTAGTTCCAATGCCAAAGAGACTTATGTTCATTAGGTTTACTTGAAATATTCTTTGGCAGGTGATCTTGTGAGGTTGCATGAGATGTCTGTGATGTTTTCGCACGATTCTCTGCAAAACTCCGTGTTCCAATCATTATCACACCCCGTCCAAGGTAATTTGGTGGAGAAACTGTTTCCCAAGTAAAGAATAGCCCACCCTATGATGACATTGTAATAAAAAGACACATAAAACGCGATGAAAACGGCACAATAACCCACGCCTAGAAAGAGATGGATGATTAGTTAAGCAGTGTTTCAATTGCCATTTACTGTGAGTTGATTGGTTCCGACCAACCTTTGAAGAGCGGGCAAATCTTCCACAAACTAATGGGACCTTGTCGATTGTATTGACCAAGAATAACCTCCATGTAAAAGAGTGGTAGAGCACCAAACACCAACATCAATAGGTATGGGATCAAAAAAGCTCCACCGCCGTTCTATAAGGTTTAAAATCACACCAACTCATTTCAGATCAGGTCAAAACGACTGTAAGGCATTTTAAGAAAGTTATGCTTCCTACTAAGAATGAATCGATTCTGTATATACTTTACTTGTACTGTGGAGACTACTCATCAATGTCCGGCTAGTCCTAAGGTCTGCTGCCCTTTTAAACCCTATAACAGTTTTTGCATGAAATGAATGAGCTAGCTACACTTTTCCCGAAATTATAATCCGCTCATTCTGTTCATTTGCTTGCAAAAAGTTTTATTTTTATCGAAGAAAATCAAGTTGAAATCCAAAGCCTAGTTATGCACTAATCCATAAGAACTACTGATTTTTCTGCCAACAAAAGCTTATTACCAAAAGAACGCAATTGTTTTGTTCCAACCATGATCATGATTTTCATGAGAAATTCAGTGATTTTTGGCTAATCATAGATATGGTAGAGCATTTGAGGACATACCTTGTAACAAAGATATGGAAACCGCCAAACATTGGCCAAATCTACAGCAAAACCAATGATGGAGAGCAGAAAGTCCAAGTTGCTGTCCCATGTTATTCTCTCTTCTGGCGTTGTGGTCACCACTGAGATACACAAAAAAACAACGATAATGGAAAAAGTGTCATTTGAGGGGTCCTTTCAATGAAGCTGGTCTTACCTGGATCTTTGAATTTGCCCGTGAGCGCTACTTCTGTGTCCTTGGAAGCTCTCATCTTGATTACTGTCGTTTGCTTGCAATGTAAAACATCTGGAAAAGAAAAAACAATAACCCGAAGACATTATCCAATAATTTTTCCTTGCTTAGAGAACCTTCCTTCAACTGCCGTTTTTTTCGAGGATAATATAACAAAAGAAAACATTTCAAGGATAGGCAAGTTTTAAAACCATTTTCCACTGGCCCAGAAACGTTCAGTTGGAACACAAATTTATGCGCTGATAAAAAAGTTTTAGTTTTTCAATTTCCGTCAAAAATTAAGACCCAAAAGGATATTTCATCTTGAACTGTAAAAATAGTATGTTTTTCAAGTGCAACCTAGAGCGTTTATAATGATATGTATCATTATAGCCCTTTAGTATAATCCAAAATTATTTTCGTGCGGGCAAGTTAAAAAGTCGTTTTAAACTTGCACCATTTCGTCGTTTTATAAATTTTCTTTATGCTAGACCTGTACTTGGTCTAAAAAGTTTGAATAGCATTTTAAAATTCCATTGAATGTTTCAACCGGGATGTTTAATAACAGCTACAGTGTACATAGAATGCTCCAAAACCAGTAGCTAAATAAGAAGCTCTTTTAAGCAAAGAAAAAGTGAGTCATAAGGAGAAAATTAGTTAAAAATTAGCCGGGTACTTAAAGTAATAAGAGTGGTTAACGAAGACAAAAACAATTAAAAGAGGGAAAGCTTCTTGTTAATGAGAGCAAAATGATCATTCATTTGGCTTCTTGCATTTCGTTATACATTCAACTTCGGATATAAGGGACCCGGATATAAGGGATTTTCGCTTATAAGGGACTGTTTTGGAAGGTCCGGATGATCGATTTCCATGCAATTTCGGTCGGATATAAGGGACAGTCGGATATAAGGGACGAATTTCGGTGGTCCCGCCGTGTCCCTTATATCCGAAGTTGACTGTATGCGTATTTTCAAAATTTGATTTCCAAAGCGTTCACGGGTGATAGAAAAAGGTAGAACTAGGAATTTGACCCAATCGAACGTCTCACCTCGGTCTTGCGATGGCGAGACTAAGGTGATGTGACACGAACCCGTGTTCAAATGGGTGGCGATGATGGAGGAGCTTTTGCTGGTGTTGATCCCATGGGCGGCGGTTGCCGTGTCTGAGCACGAGCTTCTGGCCAACTGCTCCAAAGACAGTGGGTTATGAACTGCATCTGAATACGTGGGTAAATTGTCCTCCGAAGACGATTTCAGGATTAATTTCATAACGGCCTTTCTTCGCCTTTGCCACAATCGGTCTGTCCCTTCCGCGAGCTCAGTCACTTGATTTTTTCTTTTTGTCTTTAGCGCGGCGGGAATTCAAGAACGGAAGGGAAACTGGACGGGGTTGATAATGACGCTGATGACAATGATGGTGCCCGTTGTCCGCTTGTCCAATGAGTAGAACGAGGCTGTTGTCCCATCGTTGTGTGCCTTCCTCCTTCTAAGACTGATCTCCAACTACCCGCAAGATAAAGAGTCCATCTTGGGCCAAGGCCAAGGAGGTAATGGCATGCCATGCAATGAGGTGAGGACAAAAGTGAGGAAATTGACAAAATACCCCCGAGACAAGCACACACACATGACATGATGCGTGAATGAGGAGTAAAAGTCACGTATGACAAATGAGTGGATGGAGGTACTCGAACTGCGTTCTCGTAGCGCGTTTTGTCTACTTCTCGTTTTCAAAAGCTTATCTCGGCGTTTGGCATTTGTAAAACTCAATTATCTGCAGTTGTCGTTTTCCATTCGCGAAATACGAGGGTAACACTGGAACAAATTGAACTTTGTTGACGAATGGATCCAACTTGTCTATTCAGGGTTGAGTCACTTGTGAAGACCACAACTCCCAACCATTTGATCTCTTTTTACCTATTTCTCCTTAACTGAGGGCTTTTTCCTATCTGTGTCTGATTCTTGAACTTATTATGGACGACTCCATTGGTGGACGCAATTTTACCCATAACCAACACAATGCATATTTCTTTAAATATGTTGTGCTCTGTGTGACAGAAAAAGGCCCCACTTTTTCGTTTCATCCTTGCTCTGAGCTACGATTTTGATCCTTTCACTTTTTGAAATCTGGACCAACTCAGAGAATTCTAAAGTGTAAACCTATGAATATCGAATGATTGGGTTTGTTTGAATGCCACTCGCAATCGTTTACGTGCGAACTTGACGTGTTTATTTTTACGCACCTCAAAATGAGCACCTAAACAAATCGAGTCAGCCAAGCACACTCATTACAACAATGAACTGACCCTCAAAAGACAAATTGAACTGACTATTTCATTCAATCGTGGGAAGTGACATTCGAGATGAACAAAAGCCGTTCTAAGACGCTTGCGTCCAACAACAAGGTCTTCTTTCTCTCTTTCTCTCGAACCACATGATAAAAAAGATATGATGGGATGGTCAGAATTTTTGCTCCATGTCAATGAATTTCTTGCCCTACGTCCTTTTTCTTTCTCTCTTGAGGTCTCAATAGAGAGGCATGAAAACGGGAGGTACTTCTTCACAATGAGTTATGGTCCTCCACATACCTTGACCCGAACGGTCTCAATAGGACCTTGAATACCTTTCTTTATGTCCTTGACGGCCTTTAATGGCACAATTAAAGACCGAGGCCTTCCGATGATGCCGTACATCTCTTCAAGCAGTATTTCGAAATTCAAACGAAATTAGTAAATTTGGGTTTCATTGATGTATTTTGCATCGCTCTGAATGAATCGCATAAGAGAAGGAGAAAGACAATTTGAACCACAACAAAAAGTCATATTTCAAATCATTTTAGAGATCCCAACGGTGCGATCGAAGAGAGGCTTGTTCAAGAACGTGCCCTTTTCCGTGTTCAATTGAAACTTGAAATAATAATCATTGACAGAAATGAACATTCGACGTTTGCCTTGAAATTTCTGATGAACCGCGGCGCACTGGAAATAAAAGAAGGATAATTGTGTTAAAAGATGCGTTTTAATGTATTTATTTTCGATTTAACTTACTCGTGTTACGGGAAGGGTAATTGTCTTGGAACCTGTCCCAACGAATCCATAGGTTACGATGGTAAGAAGTTTCCCACCTTTGCGGAGAATGAGTCGTCTTACTGTGTGACGGCTGCGCAATAACCAATAGGAGCTCAGACTCAGGCCTGGAAATTAAGATCAAGACAGACTTTCAATCAACACTTTCAGAGGAAGTCGGTCTAAGAACTGTGGAAACTGGTTTTCGGTATTCTTTAAGGACGTCCTTTAAGCGATTCCACTCGTTTTTAGGGAACTTTTGCGTCCCTATTTTTACTCCTATCTTTGGGCTCTCCAGTTTGGATCAGAGCTGTAATAATTATACTTTATGGCTTTTTAGCTTTTCTATGTTATGACTTTTATTGCTGTTATTGCTATTTTCTAGAAATTGCATCCAAAATCACAACTTCCCAGAATAATGTATATTCAACAAGACAGGAGAAAATTTCAAAACCTTGGCGAATTTTTGTGCATCAAGCTTTACCGTGATTCCGCTCAGAAGATCATTGGACCACATTCAGGTTGGTCTTGACATTGCCTATACAAGGTATATTGCATATACAAGGTGTCTATTTCCAATCCAAGGTGGCAATTTACATCGGAATCGGAATATCGGAAAAATTGGATTTAAAGTGGTAAAAATAAGTTAAGGGATTATTCGTCTCTAGACAAGATGATCTTTCAGTTGCAAGCAAGTTCTAACCTTTTTTTAGGATTCCTGGTGTCAGACTCTTCAACTTAGTAGAATTCTTTTTTTTCGAGTTTGCTGTTGCTTTCTCCATGTTTGTAAAGTGGGATTCAAAATTATGCTCATATGTGCAAGAATCATAAAATATTTTGACATTATTTTGGCGTGGGCTGTGACTATTCTGGTTTGATCATGAAAGAGTGTAAGTTCATATCGGACGATTTTGAGATCTTTTGGGCAATCAGATCAAAAAACAGCCTAGGCAGGCAGTAATGATGGGTTCAATCTGATTCCAATCTGTTGAATCTTTTAGGGCTGCCATCAATTACATTTGGTACAATAACAAAATTGTGAGAATAAAACTTTGCTTGATCTTGTTGCCACCCCTGGTCTGAGGTCTTCAAATACAGGGACACTTTTTGGATATTCTCTATGAACGAACGCATTTTTCACAGAAGTGACAAATGTACTGTTTTACGTGAATTGGCAGTCATTAGGAAGTAGCGTGCGCAAAAAGATTGAACAAAAAAAAATTTGAAAAAAATTAGATTGAACTCCGTCAGTAGCAAGCAATCGTAACGTAGGGGTTGAGCATTCGCCAACTACCTGCAACATCCCTGGTTCGAATCCCGGGTTTGCCGAGTCCTATAAAAACATGAGGCACCATCTATGCCTTGACATCCTGTACAGTAGTGATGTGACTTGGGCAAGTAATGAGTCATCACAGACCCCCAAAAACAAGTTGTTGACAAGCATTACTTGGGCAATACACCAATACACTTGGCAAGCTCAAGGAACATCGGAAGATGCAGTTGCCGGCAGTTGCTCTTTGAAGAGTTAAGATACTTGCAGTGTGACTTAGAAGAAAAAATGTCAAGTTGCATTTACGATGATCTTTTGACCTTAATAATTTAGCAATAAATAGTGTGGAAGTGATACAAAAAAAATATTTCAATTTGGATGGCATTTGCAAAACCATGTTTTTTTTTGTTTCGGTTCTAGGCCACACATGAATGCACTTTTGAGGCTAATCAAGACCGAGATTTAGAAGTCACACTTCCAGAACAATCTCGTTTACTCAGAGTTGCCGGCATGAAAAAGTAAAATGCCAAATCTTTTTTTAGTATTCTCGAAATATTTTGCATTTCCCCATGTGAGAGAATTGAAGTATGTAATTTTCTTAAAAATACATCCTTTCAAAGGTATGAGCCCTATTTAGCTGAATCAGCCTGGTTTAGTGAAATTTGGATGGCAAGTTTATTCTTCGTTCATAGCAAATTTGGCAAACCTGTTAGCTGGGAAAAGTACTTGTACAAACACCCAAGCTATGCCAAGCTTCAGCAAGCCCAAGCACTGTGCCAGTACAGCTTGCCCAATCTCTTGTTTGCCCCCCATCACTACTGTACAGTAGTTATTTGGGTTTCGGTTACGTTGACGAAAATATTTAGACCGCTCTCTCCCAACCAGTTTTGCCAATAATTGGATTGCTTTGCTCTTACAATCATTTCCTATTAACGATTGTTTATTTATTCATTCTTCTGCATATGTACAGGGTGAGTCTATTTAGAATCGGACGAGGAAAAGTATTTGTATTTGGAAATACTTTATATAAATAATTCATACGTTTTACCTATCAAATACGTTCAATCATAAGTTTTCCCATCTCGTGAGACCTAACTTTTTACGTTATCAAACCATATTACACCTTCAAACTGACGTAGGCTTGGCGCCTGGTCAAATTTGAGATTTTAAGGTAAAGTAAATTGTGCAACAAAACAATAATCCCTCGGATTCCTTTGTTTCTCTCGGAAAGATGGGAAGTAGCAATGATAAATTTTCGGCTGCCTTGATTGCAACGTTAAAGACTGCATAGAACAAAGTTCTTAAAGAACAAGGGCAATATATTTTGCCATATTGCAATAAGGCAATATATTTCGCATTTATTGTGGCCATTTTGAATCATGTTTTCTCAACTTCTAAGGCAATTTATTCTTATTTTCGACGCTTTTGCGACAATTTTGTTCACCTTTTTTTTGCTTATTCGGCCAATCTTTCGTCTACTTTGGCTCTATTGTTTTCGTCGTTGTTTAGCCGCAATCAACCATGTGGACGTTTAAGTTGGCATTTCCAATAAGTGATATTGAAAAAAATATCAACTAGGGCCATTGCCTTTCACAAAATTTACAAAATTTCCAGATACATCTTTGACAATGAGTAAAAGTAAGAACTGAGCTTTGTCGAGATCACAAAACACTCGATTATCTAAAAAAGAAAACATCAAAATAACTCATGTGCACGTTTTTGCGCATTATATAAATTATTTCATTACTATCAAACATATTTTGGCAAATTTCAATAAGTTAGGTCTCATTCTGGGTTAAAGGTAAAGCTATTTGTAGCGGGCTTTCACTATTCTTGGGAAGAAGGAAACTTGGATTTGAAACTGTGATCCCAAGCCAGGAACCTCTTCTGTAAGTATATCCATGCCCAAGCTAACTTGATTCAGCCTCCCTTGAATCAACTACGCGAAATCACATCTGAACTAGAGCTGTGCATCGGATCCGACAAGTCCTCCAAATCCAATCCAAACTTGATTTTCGCTATGCAAATCCGAATTCGACAGCTTCCAATCAATCCGAACATATCCGAACCCGAAATTTTGGTGTCTAATCCGAGGAAATCCCAAAGTTTGCGGCTCAATCCGATATCAATCCGAATTGTTCACGAAATTTCATTTCAATTTCATCATTTTTATTTTGGCCTAAATTGGAAGTACCATCACTATTTCTCAGTAATCAGATGATCCTTAAGAAAAGGATTAAAAACTAGACGTCTTGGAACAATAATCCATTACACTGCAAATAAAATTAGGTCAGACATAAATTGCAAGATTTGGATCACTTGTTAACAAAAAAGATTTGAAAAACATTACAATTTACATTTGATAAAATTTACATATAAATTATATCAAATGTAAATAACATTACATTGTAGTTTAAGAATCACAAATACTCAAATACAAAGGCACCACGGGTCTAATCAATTCATTTAGTGCTGCTAAGTGTTTCATTGAATTTGAACTTTTCAAATGTGTATACTGCCCTATGATAATTATTTTTTATAGTGTTTATTGTGAGATTTGTCTCATTGGATATTTGCAATTTTTGTAATAATGTCGTGTGGCCCATTCTGGGTTTGGGAAGCGGATATTGATGGGCCATGAAACAAGAAGTTCAAACCATAATAATAAAAGGCTAATTTGAACTAGCATTCCTTTAATATGGATTAAAGGTCATAAAAAACACCATAATGTTTAGGGACGGGCAAAAGTGTACAAAAACTTACAAAAAAGTGCAACGTTTCCGATTATGCCGGATCCCAAAAAATATTTCACAAATCCGTCCGAAGTCGAATCCGACAGGCTTTGACAAATCCGAACGAATCCAAATCCGAAAATTTGAGCTATAATCCGAACGAATCCGAAT
Source organism: Tigriopus japonicus (assembly GCA_010645155.1). Taxonomy (NCBI): domain Eukaryota; kingdom Metazoa; phylum Arthropoda; class Copepoda; order Harpacticoida; family Harpacticidae; genus Tigriopus; species Tigriopus japonicus. Next base: position 858,302 of record JAAGOF010000055.1, on the reverse strand, counting down.
CCGAAAATTTGAGCTATAATCCGAACGAATCCGAATCCGAAAATTTGAGCTATAATCCGAACGAATCCAAATCCGAAAATTTGGGCTATAATCCGAACGAATCCGAATTCGAAAATTTGAGCTATAATCCGAACGAATCCGAATCCGAAAATTTGAGCTATAATCCGAACGAATCCGAATCCGAAAATTTGCGTTATAATCAGAACGAATCCAAATCCGAAAATTTGCGCTATAATCTGAACGAATCCAAATCCGAAAATTTGCTCTATAATCCGAACGAATCCGAATCGGAAAATTTGTGCTAAATCTGACCGAATCCGAATTTGAATCCGAAAAATTTGCGCTTAACCCGGAATTTCTTGCGTCAATCCGAACGAATCCGAATCCAATCTGATTTGGATCCGATGCACAGCTCTAATCTGAACACAATTTTGATTTCTAAATTTTTACCCTTAGAGATAGGGATAAGTTTGGGTCACAAATGTTTAATGGAAGGTGATCCAAAACAAGGAATATTTCTTAAAATATGCAAGAACCTGACAAAGGTATGACAAATGTGCTTGGACAAAAGCCCTAGAAAAGCAAGATAAAGCAAGTTTTAGTGGGCTTATCAAAATGTTACATAAATGATTTATTTCAATTTCTTGAGATGATGGATCTTGCCAGAAATAACACGAATTTGTATGAGTCTAATAAAATGACAATGGCAAAAGTCAATTTCACTGAGATAACCGGTCATTTTTCGAACAGATTTCATATTCAAGACAAATTTCTCTCATAATCAACTACGATTTTCCCGTTTAAGTTGTATTTTGCATAAAAAAAACGCAACAAATCAACAGAATAATGGATTAACATCATTTAACATGTTTTGTAGTTCTGTAGTCTTTCGCGATAATCATATAAGTGTCGCCAAACTGTGGTCATGTTAAAGCTAAGTACAATAGAAAATTGATTTGAACAGGACTTACCAAAGAGACAAAAAGCCGTGCCTACACCCCGACTAGCTTGATCCACGTTGTCCAGGATCCACATTGGAGACTGATCCACTTCCTCCATTTTTTCCCGGTATGGATTCATCTTGGTGGGTAAGCCCATGGCGAAATAGCCCAAATACATCCAAAGAGGCCCTAAAACTGCAGCCACACCGTTGAAGAGGGCCATTCGATTGGGATTCTCATAGTGAAATAAGGTTACATCCTTCCTTGCTAAAAGTTCCAGATTCTCCCGCCAACGGGTTTCTTCTCGCAATTTATAGCCCGTGTCATAATTTCGACGTAAAATGAGGCGGGGCAATCCAATGGTTATGGGGCGTGTGAGCAATCTGAACACCAACATGCCGGTCTATTTATCACAAAAGACATTCAATCAAACCCAAGAGTTCTACAAACACTCCAGACTGCTTGTTTATTTTTTTATTTGGAAGAGTTTCTAACCAATATTTCCTGAATATGACAGGCACTAACATATGTCAACAAATCTGCTCAAAATGTGCCATGTAACCCATTTGACTAACCCATTGAACTAAGCAGAGTTACGATATCATTGCTAAACAATAAATTGTTTGTTTTGTTTCCTTTTTTGATTTAATGGGCATTGATTGGCGGCCCTGAGTCTCTTATGAAGGAAACATGCAACTCAGCTGCTCTTAAAACAGACATGTCCCTTTTGACATGGTGACCATTCAGTAGAACCTGTTTTCTTCATCCAAATGTATAATTTGTTTAATCTTCCCAACAATTTGGCAAAACACGAAAATCAATATACTTCTGTTTGGTCTTACAATTGAGTCATTATTTAACAATCTTTAAGCGGTTAAAAATGGCACAGAGAAGCAATATAACTGGTTTGCTAAAATAGATTGAACACTGACTTTCAGGTAACTGATAACACCAACAGCGTACATTCAGCTTGCTTGTGTACCAAGTACACGGGTGCAATAAAATCTTCAAAATGGCCTTTTCGCAAATGCGGAGGTAAGAAATGCGTTGAATGTTATTGCTAGACAACAAGGAAAACCAGGTTCTATCGATTACACCCGTCCTGGCTTTTTTAATGCTGGCCGAATGAGGCTACTTGAAAGTTCTTACTTAGTCGGGAACTTTGGTTGGTTATGAAAGTTTAGTACACTGTTACAAGCCTTCTTCGTTCAAAGTTAATCAAAGTGTTATTGCTTTTCAGACTACCTTTATCTTGCTCACAAAAGACGTTCTGGTCCAATCAAAGAGTGTAAGTTATAATACTAACATTTCTGTTATTCATTAACTCAAAATTGAATCATTCTCAGGTTGTCTACTGGTCGGCCTTGTTCGGCTCTCAAATCCATCTCGGCTAATGAGCATGCTATTCAAAAGGAAGAATTCTTCGCCAAAAATGAACGCCTTCAACGGCCTACATCCCCTCATTTGACGATCTACAAGTTCCAGGTGCGATCTCATCGAAGGTTTGAAGATGAATAAAAAGGGTTATCCTGACTACAATGAATGCTTTCAGATGACGTCGGTGTTATCCATCACACATCGTACCACTGGTCTGATTCAGAGCGGTCTTTTGGGTGGGTTCGCCATTGGCACCATGCTCCTACCTGGAACTTTCCCACAATTCCTGGAGACCCTTACACAGGCTCACTTTGGACCGGCCTTGATTTTTACCGCTAAATTCGCCTTGGCTTGGCCCTTCACCTACCATCTTTTGAATGGTGTGCGACACTTGGTAATAATGATCATATTCGGTTTTCTAGTGCTCAAAACAAAGATATTAATTGTTCTTCGTTTTTAGTCTTGGGACATGGGTTATGGATTCCAAATGCCCGATCTCTACAAGACTGGCTACACAGTTCTGGCCCTTTCCGTGATCGTTGCCGGAGCTTTAGCTGCTATGTAGATCTCCATTCGATATAACTATTTGAAATTCATCAATCCTTAAGAACATTTCAACACCCAAGATACACGAATAAATCAACAGTTTTTTAAATCTACATACGTATGTATTGTAGATGCTGTCATTATTAAGCCTCATTTGGTCGATTCCTACTTTGTGTTTTCTTGAAAAAGAACGCAAAAGATACCCAGAAAGAAGTTTCCCCCTCAAAAATCGCGGTTTCTTTCTTCTTGAAATGGTCAAAAAACAAAAAAGGATCTTTTTTGATTGGATATCATTATGGCCCTCTAATTTTTTTTGGCTGAATTAATTGGTAAAATCCCTCTAAGATCAGCATTAAAAATAGATTTTTGGAGCGAATTTTACGTATGGCGCATGCCAAAATTAATTTTCAAATACTATTAGTTCCATTAGCAGTCCCTCCATCAACAATAGAAGCGCTTTAATTTGTTCAAAACTGGTATATGATCGATGCTATCTTCAAATGTAAATGTCTGATGGGGAGTACTAGTTGTTGCGGCATGAAATCCACTAAATGGAGCCATGCCCATACTCTTTAATAGTGCTCTAGTTTTGTCTAAAAAAGCTTTTTCAGATTGGTGTATTCAACCATCTCGAGATAATCCTCTATCCGGTGGTCTATGGGCTAGTCCAGGAGTAGGCAACTCCTTTTGGGTCTAGGCCCACAAAGTTTAGTTGTTGCCAGAGGCCCACCAAATAGACGCTGATAGGTTCAGGGGCCCACAATTGAAGGATCGAAGAGCTTTGGGCCCACCAATAAAGTACTCTGGATAGCTCTTGAGTCCGCTATTTTGGACTTTCCCCATAGGTACTGGGCCCACCAATGACCACCCTTGGGCCCATAGTTTGCCGAACCCTGGTTCATTCCTTGCGTTAAACGTGATAAACTTGATTGAGCAAATGAAAGATTTCGTTGTGTGTGTCACCCTGAAACCAAATCTTTTTCGTAAAAGAACCTCGTGCGAAACTGGTCTCATATTTAACTAAGCAAAAATGGGAACAAGTGGGGAACCGGAAGTGTCTCTTGTGGAGGCCAAGATGAACGACTGCAAGACCTTTGCTCTGTTCCTCAAGCACCTTCACTTTCATGAAGATCTTTGTTTCATCTTCACCCAACACGGTATTAAGCTCACCACGGAGGATTCCAAGATCTTCCAAGCTAACGCTTTCCTCCAAAAGGAGTTATTTCGAGAATATCTTTGGCACAGTAGCCTGGACGATGGCCAAGAGATTGCCTTTGATCTGGATTTGCCGTCGCTTTTGGACGCTATCTCTTTATTTGGTGGCACAACTGCTTCATTGTATTTACGATACTTGGAAGGGCGACCTTTGCAAGTTTGGTTAGAGGATCAAGGAGTGGTTGTTGAGGTTCACGTGAAGGTTCGAAGGCCTTGGGAGCCTGTGGACTTTAACTTTGTCAAGGCTGCTATCTCCGCCAAAATCTTGTTTGCAGCTGAACACATGAAAGAGATCCTCGGCGATCTGGATGGGCTCAGTGAGTATGTGGTGATAAAAATCCATAAAGAACAGGCGTTGTTTCAGTTAAAGACTAAAAGTGCCATTGGGGAGTGTACCATTGAGATCCCAGAGAGTAGTGAGTTGATCTCACATTTCTCTGCTAATGAGAATGTTGAAATGACTTATAAGGCCCCACTACTGAAACAGGCATTTAAACCTGTGGGTGCGGCCGAAAAACTTTCATTTAGAGTCAGTCTAGATGGCTTGCTGTGTATTCAGTATATGATTCGAATGGGAGAGGTCAAAAGCTTTCTGGAATTTATTTGCTGTCCCAGTGAAACGCCAGATTAATTATATTTTTTTCTGTTTCATGAACGACAACACAATCAAGTGTTGGTTATTTGTTTTTGGGCATTCGATATCTGTGCAAAGCTCGTTGTAACTCGTATTAAAACTCCTTGTTAACTTGTCGAGTAAGTGTGATTTTATTAGAAATACAAGCAAAGTGGTTTATGTTTCACACGCTTAGAATTAAAACTATTTCATTAGCATTGAAACGTATATATAGATAGATGTAGTTACAGGTGTGGTTGTGGTATCGTGTATAATAAATCTTAATTCGCTTTCATTTTGTATATTGTGTGCATCCTAAAGCATTTTCAACATGACGTTGTGGACCAAGGTACCATAGCTTCTTCTGTTTCTAACTTAAATGAGCTAACACTGGGCAAGGATCAAATTAACAAACGAATAAAAGTTACGATAAACATTTGTAGCCATCAGTTGCGATTTGTAACAAGACGTAGAGGCCTGAAAGAGAAGACCTCTAGGGGAAAAGTGGTCGAAAATTGAACGAGGTAACATCCAATCCCCGGTCAATGGGTTCAAATGAAGTTATGCAGCACTTTGGATGGGTTACAAACAACCCCTCAACTATCTCTTTTTTTTCACGGAGTTGTAACCTCCTAAATGAATTGGCTTTTGTTGTTGAAGGAAGAGGATTCAAGGAGATTATGCTGATTCACCCGTAATTCAAATTTGCTGTTGTAAACATCATTGTCGTTCCAAGTACGCGTGCAGTTCCCAAATTTGTACTAATGATTAGTCGGAAGTAGCAGTCAGGCTCCTCTGGTGTTTTAATCTATTGGAATATGGTCCTGTAGACGAAACTCATCCCGGATGTAGGGTCTCACGTCAGTGGCGTTCTTGGCGACATTCTCCAAAAAAGGCACCAGTTTCATCAACTCATTGTCATGAGGGTCCATAAACCAGCTTTCAATTGGAATTCCTATAGAAAAAAAAATCATTCAAAGAGTATCAACTACGAAGAAAGCCTTCTTCAAAACCGTACCATTTTCCAGTTGATAGCCAAAGGCTTGCGGAGAGTTGTCGATGATAATGGTTTTGGCGAGGTCGCGGCCAAGAATGTGAAGATCCTTGATGTAGTTACCATTAACGCAAATACAGTGCTCTCGGAACAATCTATACTTGATCCACTTCCTCTTGGGATCCAGCAGATTAAGAAGCTTATCTGCATAGACCTTTTTGGAGGCAGTGAATAGGGCTACTTCGTAAAGACTAGACATTCTCTCTAAGAATTCCTGAATATGCGGTCGCGTCCGCACAAACACGTGGTAGGTTGTGTTTTGGAAGTCCACCGGAAAAGATAAATTGGCATCCTCTAATTCTTGAAGAGAGCAATGCACTAGGGTCTCGTCTAAGTCCAGGACCAGGGTGAAATTGGGACTGCTCCTGGTTTTGAGTGGAAGGGCGGGGTTTCTCAGGCGCATCTCGTTAGAGAGTGGGGGAAGATTTTTGATGAAAAGGAACGGATCGAAGGCATCTTCGCAACCAGGAACGGGAACGTAGGAGACGTTTTGGTTAGAGCACACATTCGTGATGACCGTACAATGATGGGCCTGGTCCTCTTTTGAACTTGTGTTTGAATTTTGGATCGTAGCGTTGATAGTAGAAGGAACATCGCTCCCAGTCGTGTCAAGGTTCAGGTCCACGTCGATGGATTTCAAGAGGTTGACCGCATCTGCCGTGTACTTTTCAAACGCATAGCGGATCTCCATCTCGTCGTCAGTTGCATTTTCACCCAGAGATGGAGGTTCAACTTCCAATTCCAGCGAGGTCATCTCGGTATCTGTAGTAAAGATGTACCATGTGAAGTATTATTGCACAAGTAATGAACTTCCTCAATACCTTTAAGCTCTTTTCTAAAACAAAAGTCTCATGGTTGTTTACTTTGATATTTTTCACCATTTGAATGGTTCTACCCAAAAGTGTACTCTTAAAAGAAGCATTTTAAGCCGTATGGTGAATGGCAAAAGTAATCATGAGCAAGCTTGCTTTGCATGCCCAAGCGCGAAAATACACGAGCATCATTACATAACATGTGTGATGTCATAGCTTGGTACACTGCAACCAGTCTACGTCTCTAATATCCTTCACTGGGCTCAATTCGGAAATGGTATTTACCTCTTAGATCAGGCTCATGATTGAGATTGTTAGTTGTCGTTGTAGTAATCATCCTGGCATCAAGTTCTTCGCCACTGGATGGGGTGGACGGCTCCTTTCTTCGGAGCTTGGTAGCCTTTGATGAGGCCCGGACTCGAGACTTTGCCTTGGTCCCGGAGACACGACTCACCACCCTCAAAGCACTTTTTCTCACGGGCATGGAACCTCGGGAAAAAATCACTCACATGGATCACCAAACTGTCTCCAAAATTGTTTTGAAGGCAAAACTTCAAAACTGACATCTACCCTGGCAAACGGTGTGGGGTGCTCTAGCTACAAGCGTTGTAGTAGATGTAGCAGTGGTCCTAGTGGCCATGGTGCTCCTTCGCCCAGTGAGTGATCTCTCTCACACACTTACTCACTCTCCAGTCCCGCAGTCCCTACAAGATACGACCGAGTGTAATCTCTTCAGTCCTCTCCTCCATTCACTGTGTGGAGATTTGGGCTACGAGGGGCCAGTTAGGGCAGACCTGATGGGGTCCAACAGGAACGCGGGAGATTTCTAGAATGCCTTCCGTACTACTGGTGGCAAGTCAGAAGACGACAGAGCTGAGTCCGTTGCCCCTGATTGGACTGCCACAACCTAGGCCTTTCACTTTCTTGCCATTGCCTGTCTTGGGCATACTTGTGACGATGTTCCTCGTGGTGCCTCGGAGAAATGATGCCCAGGGCCCAGAAAGCCACTATGTTCCTTGGTGGAACAGTGGAGTGGAGCTTCTTTCATTTAATGCAGTAGCGTGGCTTTCCACTGGCTTGGACTTGTGCCGCACGCCTAAGAAATACTTGAGGCTTTGACTTAAGGTTGATGTGTGAGTGTGTATTAGCGTCATGTGTGCACAATGCGTATACTACATGGAGGGCCTAGGCGGGCAGGGTTGGTGTGGTGTGACGTTTCGCCAATCCTCCATCCAACACTACTTGTACTACCATTGCTTCAACTTCAACTCCTACTGAATGACTAATGAATGATACATTATTGTTAGTACATTCGCGGCCATATGAATACAGGGTAGTAATTTATGAATACGGCTAGGGTTTGATGATGGGCATTACTGTTTATTATGATCTGAACTGAAGGATATCATATTGATTAGCTCAAAGGGCCTAATCTTAAGAGGCAAAAGTGATAAACATTATTAAGCTTGTAACGATAAGTGGAATCTCGTAAATTTTAGAGTGAAAAATTAGACGTGACTGATGTAAACTCGAATAAAAAGCCCTATACCAGGGTTAGCAAGTTAAAAAATTTCATATTGATGTCACGCCATTGAGAAAAAATCTATTTAAACGAGCATTTATGAAAATGCTTGACTTGGCCCCCGAGTTGCAAGGGTCATATAATAATATTTTGCATTGTCTCATCTTCAATCATAAATGTGGAGCATTCAGAAGCTATTTTAGTTCGAAGGACCCATTTGATGAGGAACTGAAACGCAGCTGAGGAACCAAAGTGGCATTTCTGAAGTGAAAGCAACAATTTCGTCTTAGATGTGTTGAACTCCCAAACAGACAAAATCTCAATATTCGCTACTGTTCCTATTTCCAAGCGTTAAATTCCATGTTGCTCAATAACGTTGTTTTGCACTTGAAACTTTGAGCTTTGCTCACCCTGAAGTGAAGAACGCACGCTCGGCCCTACGTTATGGAACATTCAAGGATCAGAGAAACACAGTGCGAGACCCCTAAATCCATACACACACTCTTTCTCTCTCATGTTCACATCGCGACTCAAAGACAATAATTTAGAGGGAAAAAAGCAGAGAAAAAGAGGAATGTTTTTCGTTGGTCCAATTTAACCAGTGTCGTGAAGATCCCCCAACAGATCATACGTGGTATAGCGTGAAGACGTGTTATTTTTTTTACTTCCGTCTTAAAAGGGGGGAGGAACGATGCCTCAAACCCGTACTTCATCAAAAGCCAACCATGGCCAGCCATCAAACTGTGTTTTGTGATTGACTGTTCTCCCAAGAAGAATCTTCATTCCTTCCAAAAGACCCTCAGATACTCACCACCAAAAAAGATGATGGACGACTATGACGAGAAAGACGATACCAAACGGAAATCCCGAAACTTGAGTGAAAAAAAGCGAAGGGATCAGTTCAACATTCTGGTTACTGAGTTGGGCTCCATGGTGTCGCCCAATAACCGCAAGATGGACAAGACGACGGTCCTCAAGTCCACTATCAACTTCCTGAGGCAACATAATGAGAGTTCGGTGAAATCTCAAGTCCATGAGATTCATGAAGACTGGAAGCCGTCGTTCCTCTCCAATGAGGAATTCACCCACTTGATGTTGGAAGCTTTGGAGGGTTTCATCTTGGTGTTCAGTACGGATGGTGCTATTGTGTATGCCTCAGAGAGCATGACCTCCTTGGTGGGGTTCTTGCCAAGGGACATTATGCAGCGTTCCATTTTTGAAATCATTCATGAGCGAGATAAGATCATGTTGTACAACACTCTCAATAATCCCAACGACCTGGACCAAGAGAATGAGGTTAATTTCTACTTGCACTTCAAACGTATGGACATTCGACACGCCGACGAAAGCAATGGGTACGAATTGGTCAAGCTCACTGGGTACTTTCGCAAATGGACCATCAATGAGCCTTTGAACGATGGGAATGGATCCGATGATGACAACATTTCACTCCAGTCTGGGTATTCTCGCTTAAGTACTCAAGATGGAACCCTTACCGCCAGAAAAACTGTTTTCGTGTCCACTGCCCGTGCTCAAACCACACAACTTTTAAGAGAAATGCCCCTCACTCATTTTGCCAAAAGCGAATTCATCTCAAGATACTCTTTAGAATGGAAGTTTTTATTTTTGGACCATCGTGCCCCGCCAATTATTGGGTATTTGCCGTTTGAGCTCCTGGGAACGTCGGGATATGATTACTATCATATGGATGATCTGGAAAGAATATCCCTTTGCCACGAGGCTCTCATGCAAACAGGAGAAGGGACCAGTTGTATGCATCGGTTCCTTTCCAAAGGCCAGCATTGGGTGTGGCTGCAAACCCGCTATTTTATATCATATCATCAATGGAACTCGAAACCAGAATTCGTGGTAGCCACTCACAGAGTAATCAGCTACTTGGACGTGATTAAAGAATTCAAAAATGAAACTGACGAGAAGGAATCCGAGTTAGGGTCCTTGGACATTAGATCCAGGTACCCAACCACCGAGTCTCCCACGTGGTCCTCGAAAAGTTCCATGTGCGGCAGTTCAGGTACCGGTGCCAGTTCGTCTAAATTTAGTCAAGAGCACAAACAAAGTTATAGTGATAACAATTTAAGTGATGGTGCTCACCCCGTTGGTTCTTTCGACTCCATAGGGAGAAGCCCAGGGGGGATGCAAGGGGGTAGACCCCTCAAGAACCTGTGCCGGGGAGAAAGTACTCCAACCATGGGTGATAGTAGAATTGAAGAGTCCAAGATGGCCAACGAAAGTCGCCAACCTATAATGCAACTCGCCACCCCAACCCCTCAGTCCAGTAATGGCTTCAATGGCCCAACCACCGTCCTAGTTCCTGCACCAATGGCCGCCATGCCTAACCCTCATATCACCATGACCTCTCGACCTCACATTGTGATGACCCCTGCCCAACTTCAATTACAAGAGCAACTCCGTGCCAAACACAACGAATTATCCCGGCGAATAGTGGAACAACAAGAGGAGCTTAGAAGGGTGTCTGAGCAATTGGTCATGTCTCAGTATGGGCTAGTTCCAGTGACCGTAACATTCCAGCAACAACCCACAAGTATTGGATCGAATCCGTCTTTGTCCGGTTTAGTGTCAACGCCACAGGGAACAGAAATGTCCACATACATGCCTCCGATTACATCTAGAAGTGAAATCACGCTCCATGGAGCTACTTCCATATCCAGTGGACTCCCTTCAAGAGAAACTGGCCTGAGATCTCATGTGTTCTATACTAGTGTTACTAGCAATGATTTCAACAACAGTGATGCTAGAGACAAACTGTGAGGAAATCGCATATCATCCAACTTCATCAAAATATAGAAAAATATTTTAATGTTGGCCCATTTTTCTATTCTTGTCCTAATGTCTTTCTTTTCACGGCTAGTCTTCACGGTAAGAGGAAGTCTATCAAATAGCCAACGTTGTTCTCGAAAGGATGAGTTATTCAACATCGCTCCCAGATTAACAAACATGCCCCCTGAAAATGTCATCTACCAATTCTAAGATAAGTGGGAGAAACGGATGCGGATGGGAACACTTAGCACAGTTGTATTTTATTGTAAAGATTATTTTATGAGAGCACCTGAGTTGAGGTACAACACTCTATGATGGTTATTAAAAATGAATAATATAGTAAAGCATAGTAGTTTATACAATGTGTTGACTGGTATTATTTAGCTAAAACCGATTCGGTTCTCTCCGGTCTTCACCGAGGGGAACGCCCGGAATGCAAAAGCACATTGTACTTTGCACACATGATCTTGCAGAATGGCTTGTCGACTGAAGGATTGCGCGAGATGGAAGCAGTTCTCAATCTTCAAGGATTGGCACAAGGGGCCCTCTTTAGTACATGTGCACATGACACAAGGAGAGGTCCTTCGAGCATCGCCGGTTTCAATACTTAGATCATTGACCTTGCAAGTGATTCGCTCCTTCCATAATTCGAGATTAACACCGGGCAAAGCGTCACAGTTGACCCGTGGATTTAAGAATGGGTCAGGAATGTCGAAGTTAGCTCGTTGGATGGAGATAACTTCGTCACTCGTGTCACAGATCACTTTAGAAAGGGTGATCTTTCTGATCTCGGCTAATTGAGAATCTGTGAAACGGATCAAGGGATTGCCACTCTCATACCAGAATCGGTCGCATTTCCTCAAATTTCTGAACTGAATTCCAATGATGCAGGCAAAAGTGGGTCCCACCAATCCTCCGTGAAGGGGTGTTTCAGCAAGTCCGCCTGTAAAGGGAAAGTTTAAAAAAAATGTTGCTAACCATCGAGATATTCTTGAAAAGAAAACTCACCTGTGAAAAGATCAATGTCGTCCACGTGGTCGTAGGTTCGTTTTAACCTCTCAATAACGGGCAAAGCGATTTCTCGACGAAGATCTCCAAAATCATCAGCTCTCGTGAGGTTACAAATGGCTCTGTATAAATTGTATCCTGGTAGACCATGATCTCTTCCACGTTGAATGTTCAGAGAGGCCAGATCCAAACCTGAGTACGGCGTACTTTTGTCCTCAAACAAGTGGTTGGTAACTTCTTCAGTGATAAACTGATCCAGAGTCTCCATTGACGTGGTTGAGACACCGCGAACCAAGTCATCAATCATTCCAGGTTCGTGTAGCTTGTCTGGGTTGAAGAACATGTCTGCTAGTTTTAGGTCTGGGCCTCTTTCTGAATATTTGTTGTCCATTCTCTTGAAAGTCGGTTTCAGGAGGGAATGACCAAATCTAAAGGCCGCTGAAGCAAACTCGTTCAGTACAGTAGGGTTGCATTTTTCGTCGTAACCATGGAAATAGCCTTCGGAGAGCAAGCTCAATTCATAAAGCTTGATGGCATTCCATCCCAAAACTCTTGGTAAGAACTCATTCCAAGTGATATGTTGCTGAATGGCTCCACAAATCCGCCTGGCTTCATGATACAAGGTCTCATCTGACCATTGAGGATTCAATCGGCTGAGCTCATCAGCCACTTGATTATGAAGTCGCATGAAAAGCGTATGAATGGCAGTGAGAACTGGCTGTTCACTGTTTCGGGCATCGCCTGCTTCAAAGCAGAAACCAGACTTGGCCTTGCATTCGGCATTCTCAGTGGTCAATGGCAAGAGATCGCGACCTCCGTGAAATTGGCGCGTGGTATTGAGTCGACCTCCCTGGAACTCTCTCAGCTCTCTCATCTCGCACAAATCAGAGCCATACACATTGGAAGCGTCATAAAAGGAAGTGATTTGGTTCATCTGTTCGCGGAAACCCAACGTTAATTGGCCAGGCATAGATCGAGTAAAGGCCAAACAGAAAGGCTTGCCTGAAGTGATATTGATCTTGGGAAAGAAGGGATCACCTTCTGGAACAGGAATGGGAAGACATTCAGGATGGAGTCGCTCTTTGGCGTCGCAATCTTTGCACTCCAAAATCGAATCACCGAACCCCCTGGAAACAAAGAGAGAAGAGAGAATTCATGATTGCACTAAAGAAGGTTCACATAATGGTTGACTGAAGGCTTACCGATTGACCGGAGTATGAGTAATGTCGTGATCGACAAACTGACCCCATTGCATCATCATAAGGGAATATCTGACGTGAGGTGCACTGACATCGTTATGAATATTAACAGAGACTAATCTTGGACTGGGAAGAGGTCGACCTTTGACGGATCGACTCCTTGGACTCATTAAACCATCATCGTAAGCTGGAGCTAAAAGCCTCGTGAAGGCTCGAATGGATTTTCCGTATTCGGGAAACAAGAGATTGTTACACCATCCAGTCAGTGTTCTGTATTTGGTGGTGTGATCACAGGGCAGTGTTTGTTCATCACATTGGAATACTTTTGGGATATCCATGACATCTGAAACGTCAATATTTGGCAGTACATCCATCAATTCTTGGAGATTTCCAATGCCTTTGTTTCCAAATTCGGCGTCTTGCAATTGTCGGTTTCGTCGTTCTCCGTCCTCTCCTGTTAAAAGGTTGTCCAAAAATCGACGCGACGCAAATTGGAGAACGAACGAGGTATTTGAAATTTCACTGGATTGAACCTTTGGCTTCATAAAGCCGTAAGAAGATCCAATTGGCGATTTGGGGTCGGCAGTGTTTCCGCTCTTGAACAAGTTCCACTCTCGATCCTTGATCACACTCACGTCTCGTTTGGCTCGTTCAATGGCATCAAGAAGCATATTATCTGGCACAATAAACCTCGGAGAGGCCGTGGTCCAGCCGTTAAGGTTCATTTTTTGGACCACCGAGTTTCCACTACATGGCATCAAGGCATTCAGGAATGGATCAGACTCCAAGAAGACATTAGGTTGGATAAAGTCGATGGTCTTTGTGTTGTCACAAATGATTCGGGCCAAAGAAACTTTTCGAATTTCGTTGAGTTGCTCCTTGGTAAAAGATGAGGGTGGAATATCGTTTTCATACCAATAGCGATCGCCGGATTTGTAATAGAACATCTGTCGACCGATCAAACAGGCAAACGTTGGTCCAACCACAGCACCCTTTGAGGGTACTTCAGCAAGACCACCAGTGAAAAGGTCAATATCTTCAATGGAGCTGTAGGTGTTCCTTAGCACTTCAATAGTGCCGACCGTCATGATGTCCTTCAATTGCTCGAACTTGGTAACTTCTGGCAGGCCACAGAATGATCTCCATTTAACGTATCCAGGTAGACCATGACCTCGACCTTGCTGAATGATTTGCGCGACCAAGTCAAGACCCATTCCAGTGGTGGCATTCATGAACATCTTGTTTGTCATTTCGCCGTTGACATGAATGTCCTCAGATTGGGAGTGGCTCTTGGTGATTCCTCGAAGGATATTGTCAATCATTTGGGGCTCATAAAGACTGAATGGCTTATAAAAGGCCTCACTGAGCTTCTCGACCTTGACTTTTGAACCGGATTGTTCATAATACTGAAAAATGGCAGGAAGAAGGGATGTGGTGAATCGGAAAGCGGCAGTGGCCACAGAGTTGGCAGTTCCAGGGTTGGTGTTAATATCGTATCCTGAATAGAATCCCATCTTCTTGGGACTGAGGGAGTACTTATCCATGGTTTCCTTGCCCAGAATCGTGGGCAAGTACTCATTAAAGGTGATGTGTTGGATCTGAGCACCCACAATTCGACGGGTCTCTTGGAAGATCTGTTCATCATTCCAATGAGGATTGAGGTCGGCCAATTGAGTGGCCAATTGATTATGTTGTCGAACCCAAAGGGTGTGAATGGCTACCATACCAGGGTGTTCATTAACCCTCACATCACCGGACTTGAAGCATTTCTTCCCTACGGAATCTTGGCAGTCCAAACTATTTTGATCGGGTGGCAGTAATTCGTCTCGATGGGCATTGAATTGGGTCTTCAATTGACCCAAGGTGAAGGTTCGCAGACTCTCGGCCTCTTCCTTAGAACTACCATAGATGGTGGATCCATCGATGAATGAGGTGACCTGGTTGATCTGTTCCCTCGGGCCCAAAGTGCAACCTGAAATTATTTAAGACGTCTGTGAATGTGAAAAGACCAACACCTCGGAATTTGTGTGCTGCTCCCATGGCTTTGTTTGGACTTCCTGTACGATTACTTCTCAAGATAATTAGTGAAGGGAGCAGATTTTATGACACCTACCCAGGCCTCGAAGCAAGTCATACACGAGTGTATCACCAAATTGTGGGGGCTCTAATGTGAGATGAACCGCTAGGCCTCGAGAATTGAAACATGTGCCGAGTCACCAACCAGAAAATTCATATTTGGCTCATTCACTCGATCACGCCATTGAAATGTTGCATATCTTGGCAATAAGATCTGTTCAAAATTATTTACGTTAGTTCGATTGGTGGTTGATGACATTCTATAAATTCTCCGCCCTTGGAGGTCATGATAGTATGTAGATATGCATGTAATAATAACAACACGCTAAACATATTCCCGGACGACAGTTGTGTTACGGATCATTACTTCCCAGGTAGCGAAAATTCTGGTTGCCATAAAGCCATAAAAGCAACCCACAAGTCGGAAGATTTCTACCAAAATGCAAAAAGAATCACGCTAATGGTAGCGGACATGATTTGGAATTACCTCAACCAAGGCATAGTTTTTGCCAGTTATTGTTGCTGGTTTCTTACCTGTTCTGGAGGCTGTGGCAGATCTGAAAAGAGAGAAGAAATAACTTTTTACATGACTACCTTTTTGTCAGTGTAAAGAGAGCTAACTTCAAATGGCTAGGACAAAAGCTAAGCGTGAAATTAAGGCCCCAAAGGATCAATCTCATGTTTTGACGCATGAACGTTTTTTTCAAGGTTGTCCTCAGCCATGTTTTGGGGGGGTTTCTTGAACCTTGTCGTCTCAAAAGAATGTCGTACTGCTCTGATTTTTGCAATGGATCTCAGCGTAAAGGAGGGAATGGCTCGACTCACTCCTCTGTTAGCAAATGCGTGTCATCCTTGCATCGAGAATTAATTGCCAACGATGAAGATGGTTGGGTATACAGAGATCAAGAACACAGTGTTGAGACTACGCTTGAATGCTAACCAGCAACTCCAACAATTTGCTACCCAAATCCTGCTTCAGTTCGAAGAATGATTGGTGAGTATCAAGATGCTAATACTCATTCATGAAAACCAAATAGCTCCAGCCATTGAGGTAGTAACAAGAGGATGACACTAGTGTTGGTAAACATTGCTCTTGAGATTCCCAAAACTGATCGTCATAGTTACTTTTAGGTCCCTTCTTGGGATTCAACGCTTTGATTAGGACCGTCCTTGGATTGAAATCATAAAGTAGTTTCAATGGTAGGCAAAAGCAATTATTAACCAACCACTTGACGATTGATTACCTGGCGTATTCCTGGCAAGTGACGCCAAACTTTCCGTAAAAAGGATCGTTGGCGGAAATCTTAATGGGATAGCATTCGGGATGGAAGTGGTCAAACTCGACGTCGCAACATTTGAGGCGTTGTCCCAAGTAACCCGCCATTTGAGGGGTGTGGGCGGCATCATGGTAAATGAATTCGCCCCATATCGCGGCAATTACCATAAGATGGGGATGCTCATTGAATGAATCCGTGTGAATGGCCACTGAGACGGCTCTTGGACTGGGCAAAAATTCGCCATTGGCGCGTTGACGCGGAATGCTGATCCCATCGGCATAATCCGACTGAATATATCGAAGGTATCGCCTGTTGGACACACCCCAATTGGGATTCTGCACATTGTTACAATATCCGTTGTAGGCCCGGTACTTTCCAGGCTGACAGGGATAATCCACCTTGATGAGACATTGCTCTCCCAGGGTTGTTCCTCGAACGTCCGCCAAAGGCAATCCGAAGGTGATTTCGTCCCGAGTAAGATTGTGCTTCTTGGCTATGTATTTGGTGGCCTCTTCAGACACAAGGGCGACTTTAGAAATATTCTTGGCTAAGATCTTGATCTTAGCTGATGCCGACATGAACCATTCGGGAGACTTGGGCAGTTGTCTGGCGTCACTGTCATAAATGGACGGCTCGAGCAAGTCAAAGCGATTCTTGATCGCTACTTCGGCTTCTGACACAATGGCAGCCATTTCTCGAAAGGAAATCTGCGGCAGTGAGCTCACTTGAGCTTGGCGTTTCCGCCTTCTTTTGGACTCAGAAGCGGAGGACCTGGGGGCGTTTTCAGGTTGGTCCTGATCCTCTTCCCCGTAGAGGATTTCTTCCAGAGTGTGTTCATTGAAAAAGTCAAACTCATAGTTCTGAATGTAATCAAATTCACTGGCTGCACTGGGTCCGAAGTGAAGTAAAACCACCGTGGTCAGGATTGCGGCAACACCCGCCATCCGGAGCTTGGTGAACATGTGGGATGTAGGAGCCATCCTGTGGCCAATGCTCGACTAACTCGTAACCCCCAAATCTGATTGCTTTTGGTTCAAGGCCTTAGTGATGGACGACGTGACAATTGCTTCTTTTAACCATCGTTGACATGTACGTAATCCACGGATGTAAGCACCGCACTTGCTTACTGGGACGACTGATTTGGCTATCCTACTTTCACTACACAACCACCTCTGAGGTCGGACTGAAGACGTATGTAGTAGTAGTGGTGGTGGAAGAAGAAATGCTCGTAGTAGTGGTGGTATGTGCGAGCAATCTCCTCCTCCGAATTGATCAAGGAGTTGGAAGCAGCGTCCTCATTCTTCCCCACGTCCGTCCCAAAACCGAGCATACTCGTTGTAAGGCCGTCCGTCGGTCGTTCGAATCTCCTCAAGCCAAGCGTGTTTCGTGCGTTTATTCGTCCCCTGCGATGTTCAGGAGCGACCGACCATCCAACGAATGAAAGAACCAAAGAGCGAACCAACGCTAGAGCTTCAAAGGACCCACAGGTCGAGACCGCCAGGGTCTCGGGTGGTCGTCGCTCTATTGATGATCTCAAATCGTCATCTTGTCTTGAGAATCCATCCATCCATCCTTCCACAGGACCTGCTGATCATCCTGTGTGAGTGTAGCATGTGCAGGAGGCCAAGAAACATAACAACAAAGAAGATTTTCAAGAAAAACGAAGACGATGCCTGTCGTGGGACTGACTGGGATGGTTGCTGGGAGCTTGAGCATCCATCCATCCATCCATGCAGCACGGGAGGTGTCAGAACCATGGATGCATTAGTCCATACATTAACGCCTCAACCCTGAACCAAGTTGAGAGAGTGAGGCTCCAAAGCCGATAATTTTGGTAGGTAAATCCTACTTGAACATATCGCCCATGTTTTCGAGCACGCGAGCAAAGCAGCGACCCTGAAGCTTAGAGCGTCGTAATGTGCGAACTCTGTGAAGATGGGTACCCACCATTAAAGTAATCTTTAGTTTTGGTGGTCACTCCGATGCCCAACTCAACAACCACCGAGACGGCATAATATCATAAATCACAATGCCACACTCAACTAATCACACACGATGTTACATGCCTTGGCATGGCTGACTCTTGGTTGGCATAAAAAGTGGGTTTACCGACGGTTGCGTATGGTTCGTAGTAAGCTTGTATTACCTTTTGAGTTGATTCTCGACCTTTCCAGATTTTAATGGACACGTACACATTTGAAGAGGACTGGGCATGTCAAAGTTAGGCCATTGTACACTACTCCTTACCGGTAAATTAAGTGCTAGACACCAAAGATTCATTGATCATATCCAATTTCAGATTTTGGCTATGAAACGTTTGGACTTTCAGAATAAAGTGATCAATGATGAATTATACTTATTGTAAGTTACCGCAGACCAATGGATTTTTATATTATGTCATCCCTGAAAGTGCATCAGCAAAGAAAAGGAATGCGGCCTAGCTTTATTTCTTCCATGTCGACTCCTCAAATTAACTCGAGGTCAACTCTATTCACATGCACAGTTAATAAACGTCTTCAAAGGATTGCCAAATCAACAGGTTCAAAGCAATAAACTTTTAAAGATGACCATGTTATGACAGTTTGAAGTAAAACAAATAAAAAAGGAACTTTTCCTTCTTGGACAATTATCAGGCCAACTGACCGGATATCTCATGTAAAGGTGAAACAGAATTCGAAAGAGGCGCTAAATTTTGACAGTGTAATTAAAAAAGAGTAAAACATTATTCTCCCTATAACAAAACAGAGCTCTCTGACCTTGTGCCAAACAAAACACACACACAGAAGTGGTTAGTACTAAAATACTTTGTGTATTTTAGAACCACTATAATTAGAAGAGTACATGCGCATTTGGAACCCACATGAAGTAGTTGAGAAAAACGGAAAGAAGGCTAAAAGGTGCAAGTCATAATGACGGCATATTTAAAAAAAAAAAAATCACTACTTCGCAAGCTTTGTAAGTTTTCTGAAAATATTGCGCTTATTTTACATATTCATTCAAGTTTTGCGTTTCCATATTTTTTTTACTCTTTTCCTTCTTGTGCCAAGTGGAGAGTATAGGGCCAAAAAATATCATGAGTGTATCACTCTTTTACTAAAGTTTCTGAGTCTATATTATCTTATTATATAAATGTGGAACAACCAAATCAAAGGCAAGATAACCAAGAGATAAAAGAATTTTAGATGACACGACCAACCATTACAAAAATCAAGATGGGTGTTCTCGAGTTTGCTTTGTTCGTCGTCTCTGTAAAAAGTGGCCGTATGTGTCAAAATACCATCCATCCCCACCCTCGTTAGTGGTGTTGGCAAGGCCATTGTCATCCAACAGTAAATTTGTTCAAGTCAACACTTTTTCAATGAATAGAAGGAACCGTGAGATTGTCGAAAAGAAGTCGATTTAAAGTCACTTGACAAGAGTTGGGCTCACTATAATTGGAGAAGATGTCGATCTCTGCGTTTCGCACCAGGAATAATCGAAGTAATTCAAGTTAGGCCCAAAGATGAGAGGCACTTTTTTCTCAATATAATGGAAGATGAATTAGCAACTATTTTCAAGTATCTCTAGTCACTCACTTTCAGAATAAATGTCGTTTCATTACTCGATTTAATTATTGGCAATCATGTCTAATGACAATCTTTCCCAACTACACATCACTGGCCAAAAAAGGTCAACTTGGAGCCAATTCACGAGATTCTTCTGCCTGTCTTTTGCCATAAATATTGTCTATCCATTCTGAATAGAAACTTGTGCCCATTTTTTTGGAGGTTGCATAAAATTCTCAGAAGATCTGTACTAAACAAAGAAAGTGAAAGTTCACCGGAGACACGATTCGATACCATCCTCTCCGACTAAACCATGATAAAACCATGACATCAAGCCACGTTTGACTTGACATAGCAACAATTGATCGCCTGTTCAAGGTTGGGCGAGTGGATTCCACAACTTTCGTTTTTTACCAGATTTTTTTGGAGGATTATGTAGGAGTGCTTGTCATTAGTAACTAGCTGTCATAGCCTTTGCTTAATACCGTGCTATATTTATATACAGGGCCCGGAAATAATTTTTTTAAAATATAAAATATTTTAAAAATATTTATTCGTTTTTCCTCGATTTTTTAAATATTTTAGCTTTTTCAAGGAGAAAATAAATATTTTCTCGAATATTTGAGTCAGAAAAGATATTTCAGGGAAAAATGAGGAAAGTAAATGAACGACCAATGCTCAATAGGGCCTACCAAAATACAAAAACCTCTACAAAATGGCATTTGTCCTGCAATTTGACATTCACAACCAAAAGTACTGTCATGCACGAAAAAAACTGCGCCATACATTGAGGCAAATTGAAAATTGTATTTTTGAATCAATAACATTCAAGTATGCCTCCAAAAACGACTAAATGCATCAAATTCCTCGAGAACAAATTTGGAAAATCGGTGCACACGGACAAAAATACCAAATAATGGCCTTGTCAAAAAAAAATATTTCTTAAATTTCGGGGTTTTTTCCAAATATTTTGGCCTTTTGAAGAAAATATATATTGGATATTTTGTCACTTTTTTACAAATATTTTTCCGGGCCCTGTTTATATATGTTGAACTTACTTGACAATGAATGAGAAAACCAGACGAAAAACTTTGCCATATCATGAATTTTCTGCAGGGTCTTATCAGCCTTGACAAGGCCAAAATGCCAAGAACTTCGAAATGCAACCTTCAAAAAGCAAACAATGTCACCGTCTTATCTCGCATCTGGAGATATCTGTGGATCAGCCGACGATTCCATTTCATTTTGAAACGTAATTTCTTAGTTCAGTTTGAGTCTTAAAAAATGAAGTCCACTACTTGATTTTTGATTATTCCTCTCAAAGTTGTTCTCGAGGAAGGCAAGTAAGGAACCAAGAACTTTTGTGAAAGCGATTGCAGGAAATTTTTTTTTTTAATTATCCACAATTTTTGTTGTGCACTTTTGATTCATCGTAATTTTCAACCTGTTGTGAATTGAAGCAATTTCGCATTTCAATCTACTTGTCATTTCCAAGCGGTTCATTTGCTATCTATATAAAAAGAAAAGCTTCAAAAGTGTTTCTTATCTCAAAACAAAGGCCTTTTACAAGACTCAAATACTAAGTGCTATATTTATAGTTTCATCAAGTCGTGGATTCCCGGGCATGATCCCTCGCTTACGCTCACATTCATGCTCCATGGTGGATGCACGTTGTTTCCTTTGATAATAATTTAAATGAAATAAAAGAAAGGGAAATTAGTCAAGCAATGAAATACCTGAATAAATCTAAATAAGCTTGTTCTGCATAATGCATATGCAGACAACAAAAATAGTCTTATTTAGTCCTTATAACATACGTAGAAGGCAAATTTACGATTTCGCAAAATGACAATGCTATTCAACAAATGGTTTTTAAACACCCTGACAAATCCGTCAAATTGTTAGGCCTTAATATTGACGACAATTTAAACTGGAAAGAAAATGTAAGACTAATGCACATTTCGAATACGAAAGTTACATTTACCCTGTGTATGACAAAAAGGCTGATTGGTGCTAAATCAAGAACTCATACTAGTCAAGTTTGTAAAAGTTGGAGGAAATTTAAAATTCCAGATCTTGTGAAAGTAAATTACTTAAATTCATGTTTAATTGTATTCGCTGTGCCATGCCAGAAGTTATTATTACGTTTTCTAACAAATTGATTAGAGGAGGGACCATACTTTTTAACTTACCTCATGCTCTATTAACTTGGTGCCAACGACTACCGTCTTATGTTCTGCCAAATTCCTGGAACATCATCGTTTCAGAAAATAAAATCAAAGCAGAATCAATACTTAAGTAGACAAAGGGATGGTCCCTATATCTAACCGGGATAATCACCAACGCCTATTCAACCGGTTGTAGAGTATAGGGCAATTTAAGTATGGCATTGTTGTGCCTTTTCATGGAGCGAAAGCGTCGACAAGCCTCACGGTTAGCTCGCACCATGCTTGAGACGTAAAAAAACTCATAATAACTTAAGCAAATGTGTCAAATTTGTAACAGAATGCGTCATTTGATGTAGCTAAAGCATTGGTACATTCCGACAACTCATCAATGCAACATATTTTGCAAAAAGTCTTGAATTATACCAAATTTTGTCTCTTTATAAGTGCTTGCACGGCATGAGCTGTTCGTGACACTTGTCCACACTCTCACTCCAAGAAAAGGCAGAACAAAGCCACACTTCAATTGCCCTATAGGATTGTTTTTCCTGCCATCAAAGCAGCCCAAATTTTTTTATGAATATTGATAGAGATCAATCTGGTTTTCAATCTGTTCAATCATATTTATATTATATCGTTGTCGATACTACTTCGTTGTTACAGCCACTTCACACAAAATTGTACATTTGCCACTTCTACGAAAAATGCCTTCGCTGAAAGACGATATCCAAAAAAAACCACCCTGTTTTTGGAGCCTTCAGACCAGGGGTGCCATCAAAATTTAGCAAAGATTTTTCACACTGTAATTTGAAAAAGACCAATTGCATTAATGGCAGTCCCAAAAGATTGAATCGATTGAAATCAGATTGAACCTCATCAGTACTTATGAACGGAGTAGAGGACAAGGTTCGGGAAGGTACTTTGGCGAGAAGGGGCGTATCTGGTCAAGGTTTCTCGCAACAACAAGCCAGTAGGTGAATGGGTCGACCTTAGGGTATCTTTTTTAGAAATATAACCATTATATTTCTTATTTTCAATTGTAAACCTGAGTCCCTGAATAAACACCATCATCATTATTATCTATCAACGAGTCAAAAATTAAGTAAAACCCTTCTCCGATAATTTCTCGTTTTGTTTATTGAAAAGTCCATAAACATTTGCACCCACCAAGGAGACTGCTAGGCTCCCTTTTGCGTGATCATGCTCTCTTCTGGTCATTCTTTTGTTTTGTTAATTTACTACCCATTGTAGAAATCGCATCTGGACAGGATCAGAGCGATCCTCATCTTAAACTCGCCGCAAAAATTGCGGCTTGGATCTTATAATTGATTTCATATCTTCATCTTCTTCATAGTTTGAGTCAACTTGAGTTCAACTATGAGGTGTGTTGACTTGTGTGAAAGCCATCTAGGTGACAAAAATGTAGCTTTTCTTTACATTGCTCTTTTGTCATGTGTTAGCCAATCTCAAGGTTTTTTTTTCTTTATCTAGGGGTGCGTATGACAAAGGGTTTTACTTAGTGTATTGCTGCAAACTCTGACATTTTTCTTTTAAGTAGTAGTTAGGGGTGTGGTTGCAAACTTTGTCCTCAGAGTTTACCTTGGAAAACAGTTCCAATACCAAGACGATTTCTTCAACGTTTACCTTAGCTGTTATGGAAGTATTGTAAAATCACCAAAACACAATCAAAAAAATATGTCTATTACTTGAAAATGGATCCAGTGCAGAAATACACTCTCTATTATAATCATTGATTTTTTCGTAACTTTAGAATGGATTTCCCTTTTTAATTACGTTTCCCATGGCAAACAACGAATTACTCGTAACACCATATCGGCACATAAATGTTGAAGAAATATCAGTTGAAGGAAAGATCTTTAGATATACAGTACTTGAAGCTAGTATTGGTGAAGTTGATCCTTTTTTTTTTGAAATTATGATTTTGTATCTAGTGGTGGCTCTCACGCAAAAATTACGTACACTCTATTCTAAAAAATCGTCCTAGCTTTAACCGCACATTTAAAGCCTAAAAGCGACAAAATTGCTTAAACGAAAAAAACAAAGTATTAGGCAAACATCCCTACTATTTCTATTACTTTTACCAAAAAGTCGCTTTGGCATCTCGTTTTTGTCTGAAATTATTGCTAAAATCCAGGAATG
Source organism: Tigriopus japonicus (assembly GCA_010645155.1). Classification (NCBI taxonomy): domain Eukaryota; kingdom Metazoa; phylum Arthropoda; class Copepoda; order Harpacticoida; family Harpacticidae; genus Tigriopus; species Tigriopus japonicus. The sequence goes on along the minus strand of JAAGOF010000055.1, from coordinate 833,993 downwards.
TCAATTATCGACTTCCCTGTAGGTTATCCTCATTTTAACGACTGAAAAGTTAAAACAACTCTTATAACTAATCATTTTGGGTCTTTTTTGCAAATAATTTACATGACCACGTAATGTGTCAATAGGTATCTCCGCGATCGAAAATGCTGTCGATCAAAAAGTGTGACACACTTTTTGAATAACCAATATCGCCAACATTTATTTACTTAACTGCACATTTTTCATTCAGAACCGGGGTCCTAATCTGACGAAACTCACTTCATTATCTCATTTGTTCAAAGATTACAATACGCCATCGTCAATAAAAAGCACAAGTGTCTCGGACAATATATCGGTTGTGACACAACTTTCATTTCCACCCCGACAAACGGACAAAGAACCATCTGATGTACGTACGTACACTACTATTGTATGTAACATTGACCAAATCAAAAAACGCCCCGAGTTTCTTAGCTGTTTTTACCCGGAGATTGTCTCGTTTCGTCTTGGTAAGCGTGGTGGAAAAGTACGCTCGATCTTCTTGTGCTCTGTTCCCCACCATCAAAGCTTCTCAGTCAACAAAAGATCCTCCCAGCGTTCAGATCTCCCTCGTGAGTGAGTGAGTCCCTCTTCCCGTTTCCGAATAGCTGTGCTTGTTCTCGGTGTTTGTGTGTGTGGGAAACCCATTGGATAGGATTCGGAAACGATACGAAAGTGGTTGGCAAACAATGTCCGACTAAAACAGTTTTAGTTTCCCCTTTTATGTGAGTGTTATAATGACGGAGGCACGATTAATTGTAACGGTGTCGATGCTTGTTATTTTGGGAAGTGGCATCGATAGTCAAGACAAATCTGTTAGCACCACTACATTGTACTTGACCGAGAAAGATTTGGATCCTGAGGCCCGGCGATTGTTAGTTGAAAACTACATTGACGAATATTTCTCTGATTATATGTGAGTATTGAAAAATTAAACTCCAAAAGAAGAGGCTTCTTGGCCGATACGATGAAATTTCAATCGAAATCTGCTAAGTCTACGTCCTAAAAATGTTTACCAGATTCCAATACCCTTTGAGAAACTGTTGACACACACCCCTTTTCAATTTTCTGATGGTTATCTTGTTAATATTAAAAGCCAAACTGAATTCTAAAGATATGTCAGTCAAAACAAACTATTTTCTCAACGGTAATTACATCCAGCTTCGTAGGTTCTAACATTACAGCACTCTTTGAAACCTCATTTGACCATAATTTCTGATTTAGTTCCGGTTGTGGAGGTACTACAATTTTCTAGGTATTTCCGTGTTGTGTCAGTGTGAATTGAAGTAGTGATGGTACTATCACCTATTGAAAATTTCTACCTGTAAATTTGGAGTCTTTTTTGAAGAAGAAATAGACATTTATCTGAGATAATGAGAAGTTCGAGCTTGATTGTCGCTCAACAAGAAAACAAGCGTAGTACGTTTTAGGTACGGGTGAATGTGCTTATATTTACATCATTTTGCTGAAAATGATTCATCATTTCTGGTTCTAGAACGGCTCTGAATTTCTTTTGATATTCCAAGGGAAAGAATCTTAAGCATCTCAACCGGAATGAATTCCAACGTTGACAACCTCAAAATTAATCACTTAAAATTGAGACTAATTTGGATCAAAATCCTGACAAACTTTAGGTTTGGAAAAAAACTTTTTTTCTCACTCTAAAAAATGGATCACTGATGCTTAAAAGCACACACGAACAAATTTTGCCAATGACTTGCTATTCGCTTTGGGTTATTCTCTCCCTTTTTATTATCCCATTTGGCAGCTAAAATTGCATTTTGTGAGCTGAAATGCCCCCGTTTTATTCCAGTCGTCTTCAATCTTTACTGACGGCAATTCTTTGAAAACTGGTTCATTAATGCGAATATCTAATGATTAAGTATGAAATTAAATATAAATTGATAGTTATAAACACATTTTTGTATAATTAAATTGAGCCAAAATGAAAGAAAAGTGGGAAGAACGTTATCCACCTTAACAGACGCTTTGAACAAAGAAAGAATTGACGCAGAATTTGAGCCTCCTTCTCAAACATCCTTTTACCATGTACATTCATTTTTGTTCAAGAAACTATATTTGGCCAAATTTTCCTTTCCACGTTTTGAAAATAGCAGCAAATAAAAGAAACAAATGCCAATGAACACCTTGATCTCATTCTACTAACGATCCATTTCTAAACCGATTTCTGAAAATCTGCTTAGATCCGCTTTTCTTCATCATCATAATCATCGGGGCATAATAGTGAACATAGGGAAACGGACAGAGCTGAAACGTTAGTCATAGAAAGTTGGCACCGTTGCTCTCCAATGATTTTGCGCCTTGCTTGGCTGGACATTGCACAATAAGAAGTCTTAGAATTGATGGAGATATGCGTGTTTCAACCCTTGGACGTCGACCATAACCGTCGTGATAACAGGAACTTGGCCAAAGAAACACCATAACAGTCAATCATATCAACACGAAAGAGCTAACTCCACCCAGCCATGTGTATCAAATTGATTGTCCCTCTGAAACATTGGTGATTTTCTGGTGTTCAGAAGCAAGAGGAGGCTAGTAGCTTGTCACGCTCTAGTCATGCCTACAAAATGGCACGAAAGTGAAAATTGAAGGAAGGGAAATTTGCCACTGTTTACAATTTTACCTCAGGTGACCAGAATGCAGACTCGGCCCCCAAGATGGTGAGCCCATGAAATCCACACCTCGAGGATAAAGATCACAAGATATCTTCAGGAATGTATCGTCAAAATCCAAGACCAATAGATAATTGACATAGCG
>JAAGOF010000055.1:596030-831019 GCA_010645155.1 Tigriopus japonicus | reverse complement strand
AATGACAAAATATATTCTACGAGATCGTTTGCCCTTTCAAACCATTAAACGTTTGATTCAATTTGGCAACCATAAGCCCGAAGGAAACAGTTCAATGGGTATTAATGAAACCATCTGTTGATTTACATATAAATGGACATCAACCTTTTTGTATGTCTATTTTTCTGTTCAATGTGGACGAATCAGATCGACCCTGGATTTCAAGCAATCCTTGAACATCTTTTCCGAAACCGTACGATTTTCGGCCTTGCCAAAAATCTATCGTTTAAAGGAGACAAATCTGAAAAGAGGTTTGTTGAAAGGAAAAATATTTCTGCTTCAACCCTATTCAATTGAATTTCATTGGTTTAACAATCGTATTCATCTAAAGAAAACAACCATTTGAATAAAACAAGAATGACGTACGTGTGAAACCGTCCAAAAGAATCGTTAGCACTGAATTTCCAACTGCCAGTTATAATCGATCTCCAGATTTTCACTGACTAAGTAATCAATTAAAAACATCTTAAGCCGTCTATTGAACGTTATTGAAATGCTCCTATTGTTATTATAATTACAGGTATGATGTTTCCTCAAACCTTCCGGCAGTGAAATTTGTGATGGATTCCAAGAGTATTCTTCTCCAGGAGAACGCCCATCCCAAAAACGATTCCCAATCATTAGAGAAGAGGTCACAAAATGCTTGAACATGCATGACATCAAAACCATTTTCGTTTTCTTTTGAACATAATGCAAGACAAAAAAAGATCTAGGGCACATTTTTTTGCACTTGGCATGAGAAGCATTTTGTGACTGACGAGTACTTCGTGACTAGGTTGAAATCTCTTCATGAGGATCATCTTCAAATTGTGGATGTGAAAGAGCAGTACCAGAACATGAGCACTTTGGATGGTCAATTGGGCACCATTTTCAAGTGAGCAAACGACGAATGACGGAGCTTAAATCGTCATATTTACTACCTTTAATCATTTCGTTTCAGCTTGGAGTCTAAAATGGAGGAAACGTTTGGTAGGAAAAAAGATTCGAGTCTCAAACCAATACCACAGAGACTCAAATTGGTGTTGAGCAACGTGTTCTCAGTCCCAAGAAGTCACACGAGCGCTCAAAATTACAGGGATTTGGTGGCAGATTACATTTCTAGGAGCTTCATAATTCACGGTCTCCTCACTGGTGTCCAATCCTTTCAACCAACTCAGTTCCATGATATGGTAATCTCAACCACAAAGCATTGTTGCATCTATCCCGAAGGCCAATCATAGTTCGAAGTTTTGAGATGCAGAACATTAAGAAGCACTTTCTCTTTTCTAAACGAAACCGCTCATTGCAAAAGTTCTTCGTTGCAAAAGCAATTCACTCCGTTCATTAAGGCTTTGTTTTCCTATTCAGTTCTTTAAAAACATGGTGGGAGGTGTGCCTACCGGCACCAATATTGTTGGAATCTACCCTGGAGCAAATTATGGCACCCCTGAGGATAAGATTTTAATCTTGGGGGCACATTGGGACACCGTGCCAAACTCGGATGGATATAACGACAATGGATCGGGTATACACTACTAATGATAGAAACTTCTAAGAAAATACAAATACAAAGCGATTAATGTCATAATTTATGATTGTTTTTGCAATAGGTGTCGTGGCTGTGTTAGAAGTGGCCAAGATTTTGAGCTCTGCCAAATGTAGACTCACGCACTCGATCATGTTTGTGACATTTGACATGGAAGAAGTTGGGAGTCAGGGCAGTTTGGAATTTGTTCAGAAGCTATTGCTGCCCCATATGACAAAGTATGGACAGACGTCTAGCTCAGGAGCCATCATCATGGACACCATGCTGAATTACAACTCTTCCCTGAATAGTCAATTGCTGCCTTACCCGGATTTATTGCCCAGGGTCAAATCATACTTGGAAAGCAAGAACTTCACTGGTGATTATCTCACTGCTTACAGCCGAAGGAGCTTTGATGACGTTCTATTGAAGAAGTTTGAACGTTATTGGAATCGCCAGGAGACGTCAGATGTGTTTCACTTTGTTCCAAGTGATCTCAAGTTCAGTCAGAAGGTGCCAAAGCGAGAAGAGATAATTGAGTTTGTCAATTTTCTTCGAAGTGATCACAGCCGTTTTTGGTTCCCGGCAACGGAAGCTCACTCAAAGATCAAGTCTTTCGACGCCATTCTCCTCACGGACACAGGTAATGGGAACAGTTTCAAATCGAAGTGAATCATTGGCACTGTTGAGAAACTCTCATTCCTTCGTATATTTGACAGGTCCTGATCGAGGTCAAATGCAAGAGTGCTACCACAGTCCATGTGATTCTGTCAGAAACGGCTTCAAGGCCAGATTCTCTAATTATGAGTTTTATGCACACACTATCCAAGCCGTTCTAGACACAACATTGGACATCACCAAAGCCACGTGTCCTCCACGAACACCCAAGTTCGGCTTCTCTACCACAGGAAAGGCCACTCAAATATCTGTTCAGTGCCATTTTCTCACTCTCATTCTGACCGTCAAGGCCATGATGATCTTTCAAACCTGAAATACACGCTTCACTGAACTGTTAATCATCATCTTCTTCCTCGTCTTCTTCACCAAATGATAATAGACTACTCTTCACTTTTTTGCTTTGACTCTTATCCGAAGAGACTTTCGTTGAGTTCGCACTATCCTTGTGCTCATCCTTTTCAGAGGCCCCAATGTCTCTCTTTTTTGGCCTCCTAAACAAAACCCGACCATCCGCAGGTGGAACATCTAAAACAGTCCAAAAATATTAACATCTCTCATTGCTCAAAACCATTTAATTTCGATATCTACCTGAGTGAATCTCTTCTCCGCGAGCCAAAGCCTCCGCTTCTTCGGCAGTAAGATCACCTTCCTTTAAAACCACAACCGTGGGTTGTTCATCGTCTTTATCATCTCGAACATCATCGTCATCTAGTCCTGCATTGGGATCTTGGATCTAAAATCAAATATATGCTAAGGCAGATGACAAATAGACTAAATTATAAAAGTACCTTGTCTTCTAAATTGGCGGATTCGTCCTTGTAACCCACTTGAGCCTTGAGTTTTCTTAAGAAACTTGGCTCGTTCTTAGTGTATTGAAGGTTGGAGGAGGCCTTACTTCCACCAGCACCACCGCCAAATTTGCGGCCGGACATGATTACGTGTTTGGAATAGTGCGAAACAGATATCGGCGATTTTCCCTTAATCTCTTTCAGAAGGCGGCAAATTTGTTGCTGTACATGAATCCTTTTTCAGGGTGACTGTAGAAAATTACATTTCTTTGCAGGAATCAACAAAACTTGTAGAAAATATTATTTTATTTGTCACTGAGGTATATCTGGAATATAAAAGTCAATAAATGTCCGACTACCAAATAATAATCTCGGCGATTACCCTCGAAACAACCGGAATTTTCGTTTTAAAAGTAAAGCAAAGGTATCATCATTTCTGAAGTCATATCAAAATTCCTTTGATTCTGCTTAAACTTTTCCATTCTCTTAGATTTCATTCCATCATTGTTATATTATTTTATTTGTCAGTCCTTGGTATATTTCGAGTTTCCCTCCCTGTTGATTGGAGCTCGACGTCCAGCTGATGACCTAGAAGAGCGATTTCGTGCATGCGTGTTGCGAAACAATCTCAAGGAGCTAAATTTGTAGGACTACCTGAGTCGAATCAGAATTGAGAACATGTCCTCCCGTGTTCTCAGGAAATTGCAGGGTCAAAATGACTTGATCCCAATGGTGGAACCCAATGCCGAAGAGAGCAACGACGACCTGTCAGCCTCTACCCCCGATTTGGGAGGCGCGAGGCCAAAAAAATTGAATGTCAATCCATTTGATTTGGTATGTATGTACAACTTTCATGGGTTTGGCAGAAGTTGAAAATTCATAGCATTGTGTTTCTTTTGTACAGCTTAATCCCGATTCCCAATCCGAATCCGAGGTCAAGGAGGACGATGATCTTGGCACGGAATCCTCGAGGTCACAACTTCATCGAGAAGACACCAAGAAGAAGAAAAAGAAGAAGAACCGGAAACGCAGTCAAAATTCAACCTCGGGAGGATCCAAGAACCATCCTCTCAAGAGCAGTGAGGCTGATGAGGTAAATCAATGCTTATTATCTATCTAAAGGAGCATCATTCAATTATTTTGTCTCATTTAGTTTGAGGATGAAATTGACCGAGGGGTGTATGAAGTCAATAAGTTGCTGGGAACGACAAATCCTCAGCCCAATACTAAGTTGCCCTCTACGACCAAAGTGGCTCCCAAATCGAGGGCCATTTTGAGCATTGAATATCGTCACTTGAATCCTGAGAATGAGATGAAAAAGATCTTTGGATCTCGGGTGGTGCAAGCGGAGGCTAGTCGACAACGAAGAGCCGGAGGAGGTCGACATCGAGCACCCTTGAGGAACGTCCACAACATAGTCATACCCAAGCCCAATTGGCCCAATCCAGGAAGAACCGGTTAGTTCGTCTCATTTCTTTAAAATATCAGATGGGTTCTTGTTAATAAATGGGGGAAATTGTTTCAGGCCTCACGATGAAGTTTGTGGAATCGGATGTGAAAGGAAACCAGATCTTTACTTTTGACCATAGTCCCGAGTATCAACAGGTTCAAAGACAGTTCTTGGCGGCCGTGGACAGCATGAACCCCGACTACATAGTGGTAAGAAAGCTGAATTTAGCGTCAAAACACTCGATGAAATGTGAGATTTCTAAAACAAGTCTTGAAAAACACATTTATTGTTTATCGGTTGCTTTGAAAAACTTAAAACTGATTCAAGATTCATCGAATTTAATGTGGCTACATGGAACTAGTCACAGAACTGTCTTGCTCATGGTCTCGTAATGACATTCATGAAGTGTTTCCAAAAGTATTTTTGTTCAAGCCGATACAAAATATATAAACTGTCTAAAAATTACACCAAAATACACTGAAACACTTGAATATCATTTCTTCACTACAGCAAATCGTCCAACAACATCCTTTCCATATTGACTCTATGTTGCAATTGAGTGACATATCCCGAATGGGAGAAGATCTTCAAATGGCCACGGAATTGATCGAACGATGCATTTTCGCTCTTGAAACCGCATTCCATCCCATGTTTAATCTGGCCACGGGCAATTGCCGTCTCTACTACCGGGTCCAAGTTAACCGGTAACTACTCTCGTCCTGTCGACATGTATCTGACCTGTTTTAATTATTTACCGATTTTTGCCTTTAGGTGCATTTTTGTAGCCCTGTTTCGCCACCTGCATTTTGTGGGATCCAGGGCTTGTCACAGAACGGCCCTAGAGTTTTGCAAGCTGATTCTTAGCCTCGATCCCGATGCAGATCCCATGGGCATTCTGCTTCTCATCGACTTTTATGCCATTCGAGCGCAACAACACAATTGGCTCATTCAGTTCTTCAACGAATGGGAACCCACCCGAAATCTATCGCAATTGCCCAACTGGGCCTACAGCATCGCTATCGCTTATTTCGCTCAAGCTGACGAGACTGATGAGAAGGACTACACGAAAGCCGATGAAATGCTCCAAACTGCGCTTATCATGTTCCCCAGTATGCTTCGACCCTTGCTGGATAAATGCAATATTGAAGCTGACTCCAATGTTGTTCTCCATCCGTATTTCTTGGAAGACGAGACGAGGTAATTTACTTTCTTCGGCCTAGTAGCAAAAAACTCTTATCAGCTCTTTGATGAAGTCTTTTTTTCTGGTCGACACACTTCGACCAGGCAAAGTTGTTGGGCTGATTTTTCTTTTAATCCAGGCCATGAGTATTATGTCATTTAGAGCAATCTGGTGTCATTCAATCGTGCGCCTTTTCCCCCGGTTGATGTAATACCGGTATTGTGTCTCATTCCAGTCAAACTAATGGTTTGGCCCTACTTTGTAATTTGTACATCGGACGATCCTTTCATTTATGGAAGATGCCCGAATTGTTACCTTGGTTGGAGCGAAACGCCCAAATCGCTCTTAGAAGAATCAATGCCAATGAAGAGTTCGTCGTCAAGTGCAAAGAGCGTCGCAAGACACGATACCAAGGTGCACCGAGGAATGTCTATCGCCACGTGATCATGTCGGATATCAGTGATGCCACCACTTCCCTACCTATGGTTAGTCAATGGATCCGGATAAGTGTGATTTGAACATCCTCTCCTAAGATGTTTCCTCAACTTCTTCTAGGAATTGGCCCAAACCCCGGTTCTCAACTTTGATCCACTTCCCCCTACGGACAGCATCGATTTGTACCCCCAACGCGATCAGCGGGACCAGCAATTTCCCGCGGGAGATCCCAACACTTTGAGCTTATTCTTCCGATCCATGATGCCCAATTTCAACCCTGCCACCGACCAAGCAGGAGCCGCTGCCGGGTAAGTTTAATCTTTGGGAGGCCCATCAAAATAGACGGAACTGCAGAAGCTCATGAAAGAAGGATGTTCTTGAGATTAGCCACAATGGCCTGTACCCGGTACTCAAGAAGCTTCAAAAAGTCCATCAGACCAAGAAGCTCAAGAGAAAACAATAATGTTCATGATCAGAAAAATGACCATGCAAGGGCAAGTCTAGATGTCAAGATGCTTCATTCCCAAAGAGCATATTTAACGCAACCAACCTCTTTTCGCGCCCTGTCCGGGAACATTAATTTAGAGAGTAACACTGCGAATTTGTCGAATATGGAAGAACAGCCTCTTGCAGTTATCATGTTTGTCCCTGAATGACGAGAACGAAACTTTTGCTGTAAATAGACATCCTGCTCGTTTCAAAAAGTCTTTCATGGATGATTGGCAAAAAAGCGTTCACAATTTCTATGATAGCTCAATTGAATGTTCTGATTCCTTTCATTTCGAGCAGAGGTCAACCCGGAGGAGAGGCTGGTGGTCAGACCTTGAGGAACTCGGTGAATGTGTTGTATGAGGCCATGGCGGATATGATGCGAAATTTCGACTTGCCCGAAGTGGCTCACGATGGAGCTGACTCCGAAGATACGGATGATGAACACGACGATCCCAGATGGGACTGACAAATTGGCAATGAAAAGAGTAGTTAAAGAATGTGCGTTCCAAATTATTTCAATATTTCCTACGGGATCCTACTTTGTGAAATATCATGATTTTTCATTGATTCCATGACATCACATTTCATTATCATAAAATTGTTAATAATGAGTTTGTAATCAATCATTTAAAAAGGTATTTCACCTTTTTTTACTATGTGAGTGCAACGAAGCGCAGTTGCGGCTTTTTACCTTGAAACCCAAAATATCTCGATCGAATGAAAAAATAATATGGAATTGGTAAAATGATTTAAGAAAATTAATTTCAATTGTAGAATATACACTAAAAGGTGAATTGGATTTCAGACAGATTAACACAAGGATTTAAATTTGAGGGAGAAAAAAATATTACAAGGATACAATTATGTGAGAAACTCTTTGAACTCTTTTCTTAACAGTAGTCAAGCAACAAATAAAGATACGTATTGGTGAAGTTTCAACTAGGAGAACTTCTAGAACTACTTAAACTTCAAAGTTCATAAACATTTTCAAAAACTTCTGGAAATCATGTGAAACATGTAGAAGAAATTCTAGATTGAAAGAAAGTCTTAAAATGTCTGGAGTATTATTTTCAAAGATTTGGATCAATTAGATTAAACTCTAATATAAAAGTTAGACGTATAAAAGAAAAAAGAAGTCAGATATTTTATGAGACTGGTTTTCAGAATCAATGTTACATACTTTTTTTTAAATCTAACACACTCATAATTTGGTAACAGAATTAAAGAGTTTGAAGGTAAAGGATTTGATTGGCAATATCATCCTTGTTGGAAGTGAATATACGAGCAGATCAATGTTCCCTCAACTAATTTTCAGAAAGGTAGATACAAGAAAAAAAGAATCCTCATACGTAAAACTTCTGCAAGCTCTTACACGAGCAGGAGCTTATATAAATCCAAAAAATTCTGACAAGATATGTTGAAATAATGCTAACATTATAATATTCTTATACTTATTGGGCTTGTTTACGCTTGTTGAGCTAATCTTGCAAAACTTGCGCTTTTTCTTGCCCTTTTCTTCTCAAACTATGTTGAGACACTGCAACCAGCCTGACCAATTTTAGCTCTTTTTCCTAATATTTTGTAAGCTTAACTCCACATTAGACGTATTTAGCTCTTATGGCTCTTTTAGTTCCTTTTGAATTATTTGGCCCAATTTTAGCTTTTTCTGAGAATTTAAGGGATTTTTGGTTTTTTTTTTCACAATTTTCCATGTTGCCAGATTAGTAGAGCAAAGATAAAAAAGTAAAAAATATTTTTTTTACGTTTTTGCCTGTTTTTAACGGATTTAACTTTTTTCAATCAAAAAACTTTTTTTATACTTTTTTAACCACATTTGTGTCTCACTGCATTTTTTTAAAAAAAATACACAAGGTCCTTCCATAGTTTGCTCTTTCACGCAAATCTGATGCTTTTGGGGGTCCATTGTATGTGCTCTTTGGGCCCTTTGCGTTTTACACTTTTCAAGTTCAAGGATAATAACGAAACTTACATGTTTGACCTCTCAAAATCTCTTTCACGTCTAATTTTATTGATGTTAAATCAAACCATACAAACATTTTTTTAATAGCTTTTGCAAACTTCTTACAAACTGAAAATAAATAACAATTATTTTGTGTTGATGGCGCTGAAAGACAAAAACTAGACTTGGATGTGGCTCCTCCAAAAAATTTATGGTACATCCTTGGAACTACTTTAGCCCTATCATTACAATTGTCTACAAATTTCATAGGTGAACAAAGCAGGTTAGGTTAGGTTAGGATTTTGCAAACCTAACCTAACCCAACCTAATTACAAAAAATAAGTCAAAAAAAGTAATTTATTCATTCATGGTTGACTTCTCAATAAGTTCAGAGAGATACTCGTACTTCAGCCTTGGAAGAAATCCAAAAGTAATATCAAAATTAGTCTGTTTACTTTTATCAAATCCAGAGTTGACTTTTTAATTACAATTATCTAATATTTTCCATTAGCTAAAACGCATGATAGTCATAGCAACACATTGAAATGCTACCTGGCTGCAGATTTCCATGGATTTCGTAGCGTTGACGTTCTTGACTACCAGACCTGTTCAATTATCTTATCTAGATAAAAGATAAAGATAAAAGATAGTTTATCTTTTATCTTTATGTAGATAGTTTTTTCTGGAAAGTATCTTAAAGTATCTTTATCTAGATACTTTTTTCGGAAAACTATCTTGAAGTATCTTTATCTAGATACTTTTTTTGGAAAACTATCTTGAACTATCTTTATCTAGATAATGTGTTCTCTCAATCTTTTGTGTTAAAGCATCCATTATGCATTGTTTAGTATGCATTATGCATTTTCCCAAAAAGTATCTAGATAAGATACTTCTAGATACTTTTCTTCATAATGCATAATGTCAAATTACTTGTGCATTATGTACATTGAAAGTGGATACATTATGCATGTTGAGACTTGAAAGTGGACACATTATGCACATTGAGTGAGGAATCTGAGGATGCATTCATTATCCACTTTGAGGAAGGGTGCATAATGCATCCACTCTCAATGTGCATAATGCGTCCAATCTCAATGTGCATATTGCGTCCACTCTCAAGTCTTAACATGTATAATGCATCCACTTTCAATGTGCATAATGCACAAATAATTTGACATTATGCATAATGAAGAAAAGTATCTAGAAGTATCTTATATAGATACGTTTTGTGAAAAGTATCTTGAAGTATCTTATCTAGATAGTTTTTCGGGAAAGTATCTTAAAGTATCTTTATCTAGATACTTTTTTCGGGAAAATATCTAAAAGTATCTTTATCTTGATACCTTTTCATGAAAGTATCTTAAAGTATCTTTATCTAGATACTTTTTCAGGAAAGTATCTTAAACTATCTTTATCTAGATACTTTGCGGAAAATACTATCTTGAACAGGTCTGTTGACTACGCTTAAAAGCTCAGATTTAACAACTTTTTTCTTACTTTTTTTGCCGTTTTTTTCAACTTTTTACTTACTTTTTTTGCCGTTTTTTTTTCAACTTTTTTCATCCTTTTTTTTGCCGTTTTTTTCAACTTCTTTAAAACTTTTTTTGCCGTTCTTTCAACTTTTTAAAAACTTTTTTCTTACTTTTTTTGCCGTTTTTTCAACTTTTTGTTACTTTTTTGCCAATGAGATACTTTTGGCAGATCTGTACAACCCTTGAATAATGGGTTGGTCAGGAATTGTGTTTAAAAATTTGTCCAATCCTGCCTTAAATGCTGTTAGAGGATCAGTTCCTACATATTCCCGACGAAGACTAATGGGCAACAATATTGAACAATGAAGGAGCCCGATAAAGAAGAGAGGAGGACTTCATTGTTCGAACTAGTCTCAATTCCCTTTGATTTGGAGGTGCTCTCAGAACGCACGTAAAACCTCTACAATCGCTACAACTGATCTCAAAGCCTGGGTTAGGACAGAGCCCATGGATGCTCTTGAAAACATACAGAATCAGATACCTTTCATACCTTCTCTAAGTACTCTACAGCCCTAATTTCTGGAGCCTCTCCCAATACGAGAGCTCTCTCATTCCTGTGATGTTCCTAGTAAAACATCTTTGGACCTGCTCGACCTTTTGCAAACCTGCCGAACTCATTGGAGCCTAAATGGGGGAAGCATATTCAAGATGCGGTTGAACAATCGACTTGTACAGAGTTAGCATCGTTATACTATCTCTGGACTTGAAAGTGCGATAGATCCAGCCACATGTTTGAAATGCCTTCCCCACTTTCAACTGGATATGCTCGTCAAACTTTCCATCATTTTAGACGACAACTCCTAAATCCCTCGTGGACGATACCTGCTCAATATCACAACCTCCATTGTCTTTGAGTGGAACATCTAATTTTGATGTTCCATATGTCATTGTGCGGAATAGAATAAACAAGAGCGGACCTAAATTTGAACCTTGTGGAACACCTGACTTGACATCACACATGCCACTAAAAATCCTTCAACTTTAACTATTTGCTTCCGTTCGCTCATGAAACTATCAATCCAATTCAGGACCTTACCCGGGATCCCAAACTCTTTGAGTTGATCAAGCAAGAGACCATGATCTACCTTATCAAAAGCCTTGGCAAAGTTAAGATAGACTACATCAACTGACTCGTAACTTTCAAGCCCTTCAAAGATCTGTTCAATGCGGCCAATCAATTGGGTTACAGTACTAAAATGGGCTCGAAATCCATGCTGCCCAAGGGGATATCATGAGCTTCCGAATACTCAACAAGCTTAGACTCCTTGATCTTTTCTAAGACCTTTCCAATACTGGAAGTTAGAGAAATGGGCCTTTAATTACTAGGGAGTGACTTATCTCCGCCCTTAAAAATTGGAACGACATGAGCTATTTTTAGAGAAGAGGGAAACTTGCTTTGATCTAAGATGCGACGCAGCAAGTACCAACCAAATGAGGCTTTTTCAAAATTGGTTATTTTTTTTGCAAATACGTATGTTTTTCAGGGCAAAAGTCTCCAAGCAATGCTTCCCCCTGATAAAGCAAAAATAGCAGCTTCTGGTTTGTCTTTCACATTCTCCATTAACATGCCAGTGCCGGCTAATCCCTCCACCAATCCTCTTGTACAATACTTCAATCCCTCTAAAATAGTTCAAGGTTCTGTTGTTATTATAGGGGGCACTGCTCGCTTCAGTCGAGAGTGAGCAAAATGTACTTCTCAGATGGAGCCACCTGAAATCCAAGTCAAAAAAAGGAAAAGAAAAAAACAACTCACTTTGAAAGGATCCCTGCTTTTCAATCCGCGTGGGTGCGTTCGAGCTAAAGTTCGAGCGAGTGTTCTTTGATAGAGATTTTCGAAAAAAAGCCAAATAGAGGAACGATTTTGTTTTGAGAAAGTAGCATGCATAAACAACTTCTATTTTGTTTCAGTCTCTCCAAAAAGTTTGTAACACTGATATGAATACGTTCATTTCATTGAATTCAACACTAATCAAATAAATAAAATTTACCCGATGGAGGGAAAACCGTCATTCTTTCAACTGGTCAAACCGACTCTTCGCGGGGTAAATAAGTCACAATTTAAAGCTGAATCACTTCAATCCAGGGGGAGCACATTGATTTAAGGCTTGCTTGGGCAGCCAGCCGGCTGTCTGCTTGTATTTCGGCAGAATTCTTAACAGCCGTTCAGCTGATTTTTTGGTGCTTGGTTGCCTGTCTCGCACTCACTCACGCGACAAATTCAGAACAATGCGCCCTCTGGCGAAATGTAATGGTAAACCTGAGTTTGTCGCCCCCCTTGCTTCAATCAGACTCGAGCGTGAGCAAAATGTACTTCTCAGAGGGAGCCACCTGAAATGCGAGTCAAGAAAAAAAAAAAAAAACAAGTCACTTCGAATGGAACCCTGATTTCCCCGTGCAAGCGTTCTCTGATGGAGGTTTTCAAAAAAGCCAAATAGAGGAACAATTTCGTGTTGAGAAAATAGCATCCATGAACAATTTCTAGCTTGTTTCAGTTTCTCCAAAAAGTTTGTGACACTGATTTGAATACGTTGATTTTATTTTATTCAACACTTATCAAATAAGTAAAATGTATTTACTTGATGGAGGCAAACTCGTCACACTGTCAAGTGATCAAAACGGCAACTCGCGGGTAAACAAGTCATGATTAAAAGTTGAATGACTAATTGGGGATACATTTGTTCAGTGGCAAAAGCACGTGTTGCTCTTTTTTCAGACTGCTCTAACTGACAAAAAGGTCATTCAATCAAGTTAAAATTAAGTTTGCGAGCCTTGAATTACCTGTCAAACAATGCATTTGATGAAATTTTTTCTCTGGCTGGGCTAGAAATTGAAAAGCAGCTTTTGCCAAAGGCCAAGGCATCCAGTTCTTTGGGCCTTGCTCCATTTGTAACATGCAAAAGGCCAATATCAATTCACTGAGTAACCTTTTTTCTTGGCCGTATTTTCAAGAAATTAAGATTAAAAATACTGTTCTTTATGTCTTGAAAGGCACTACCAATAATGGAAAGCCCATAAAGAGGAAAATATTAGCGTTTTTGAGTTATTGAATTTAGCTTTTTCAAAAAATGTTTGCTCTTTCAGCTCCGCAATTAGCCTCTAAACTACTGATGCGAACAAATTGGCCATTTCTTTGTTTGTTTGTAAATTTGTTTGGGTTTTCAGAATATTTGTTTGTTTGGGGTAAATTTGTACCATTCCCAATTAAAAACAGTGTTGCTGTCAAGATTTGTCATGATTTGTAAAAGCAAGTGTCTAATGATCATTTTCGCCACAATAATTATTGCTATTGAAACGATTTATTGCTTCAAGAGATATATTCCATGCAAATGGAACACTTCTTTTGATTTTCGAAATTTTTTCAAGACTGATTTTCTTTTGACCTTTTTCAACTCGTAAGGTATGTCATTATTTATCAGCCCTGTTTTTCGGGGAGACCAAAACAAACACCAGCTGTTGACTTCTCTTTCCAATTTGTTTGTTCTTTGTTTGTGATTTCTATTTGTTTGGTATGCTGTCGTTTGTTTGTCTTTGTTTGTTCTTGGTTATATTTGTTTGTTTCCCATCAGTACTCTAAACTAAGGCTTTTAGCTCTTTTTGATCTCAAAGAGTTGGTCATGCTGACCGCAACTCACAGTTGCTGGTGTTGTGGCATTAAACAATTGAGGTCTGATGTCGCTTAATTCCTTCATTTTTCCTATAAAGTTTTGAATCATTCAAAAAGCATTCCTAAAAAGCAAATTTTTGGGAACAAAAGAAGAAGCTGGAAGAAGAAGAAAAAAAGAAAATTGGAGACGTCGAAGATAACTATTATAAAGAAAGAAAAAAGATAATAAAGACAAGGGCAACAGAAATAAAGGAACACGCAGTAAGGAAGAGAAAAGAAGCAGAAGATGCGAGAATGGAGGAATTGACAGCGAAAAGGAGGGAGAAAGGTCAGAAAGCAGAAGCCCAGGCCGAGGTCCTGGAAGCCGAAGCCAAGGTGCTAGAGGACTCGACTCCATTTCCTCCTGGCTGAGAAGAATTTGAGGACGAGCCCCTATTGAACGCTCTGGAAAATTGTGTTGCTTCCTTTGAAAACTGAAGGTAATGGAAGTTATATATGCCTTAAGTCTTCTTCTCAAATATTACATCAATTTCGTTTGTTGCAGAAACATGTGTTACCATGTATTTACCATCGCTGCAACATGACCTTTAGCCACTTCTGATACAATTTTGAACATTTTTTTATTCAACTAACTTGCAATGTTGCCAAGGGTGAAATAAATTTCAGAAGTCTCTTTGCAACCTTTTTTACAATTATGGGGATGATGATGTCCTCATGGTGTTGAGTCAGTAGATCACTCCCAGAACTCCCAGACAATTTTAATTATATTACGTTAATTTACATCACAAATCGAAATGTAAAGGATAAGTGAAGAAATTCTATTCTCATGATTTACAACTTTTACCTCCTTCCCAGGAATCGATCCTGTGCCTGTGCGTTTATATCTTTTATACATAGAGACCTTTAGGGTTCAAAATTGTAGTTCCAGTGAGTACTAAGAGAGCCATTTATGTACTACAGGGTTAGGCAAAATTAGTGAAACATGAAAAACGTTAAATAACTCTTCAACAACAAGGTTTACAGCAAAGTCTTAATCAAAGTATTTATTCCTCACATAATGTGGTACAACATATTTGAATTTTATTCAACATGGCCACCTTTGGCCCGAACCACAGCCCTAAACCGCTTGATGGCGCTGGCACAACTTGCACGGACAATTTCTTCTGAGATTGCATCCCATGCTGCCTCTGTTACAGAAATCAAATGGTTCTTGTTGGCTCTAGGGACGGCATTGGCTTTCCTCTCAACCATCTCCTACATTGAAAAGTCCAAATGGTTACAATCTGGTGAAGAGGGAGGCCAATAGTCCTTAGCCCAAAAATGATCGAAATTGGCTTCGCACCAATCTTGAACAACCTTGGCAGTGTAGGCGGGAGCTCCATCTTGCTGGAAACAAATGGATAAGCCAGCAAACTCGTCCTGGATCCAAGGAAGCACCTTGGTTTGTAAAAAATCAAGATAAATTGACTTGTTGACTTTAACCCCCTCAGGAATCCGAAAAAGGGGCGATTTTTTGCCATTTGAAGCCACTGCACCCATACCATGATCGAAGCTGGTTTTTGGGTGCGATAGACATTTCTGGCACCTGGAGAAAGAGTTGACGAATTTTTGGCCAAGATTCGATCATTTTGGGGATTAAACTTCTTTGTGGTTTCAAAAAGTTTCTCATCAGAAAAGATGACAATGACGTTAGGATGATCGGCATACCACTTGAGGAGGATTTTTAATCATGTCCTCCTCTTGACCTTTGTGGCATCGGACAAAAGCTGCTTCTTCTTGTGCTTGTAAGGTTTCATACCGAGGTCTTCTTTCACGACCCTACCAACCGTTCTGGTTGACAAATTGTAATCCTTGGCCATCTTATTCATTGATCGAGCTGGATTTCTCCTGATCTTGGATGCAATGGCCTTGGCCTACTTGGGAGTCCTCGCCGTTCTTTTTCTGCCTTGTCCGGACTTTCTTGATGTCTTGCATTATCATATATCATATGTTCTTATCATGATCATATATTCTTTTGGCCCTCCATATGAAAGTGCGGCTCACATCAATGATCTTGACAATGACGGCCTGTGCATAGCCCGATTCCAACATTTTTAAGGTAGCAATACCCTTACTTTCAAGATCCATTATTCCGTTTCATTTATTTGGATCTGCATTCAATTAAGTATCAAAACAAAAGGCTCTTGACAGAACAATCTTTATTTCTGATGTAACCTGTCAAAGTTAATCAAAGAGGGGCATTTGAAGCATTAAAACTGATGTGTCACTAATTCTGCCTAACGCTGTATGTTCTTGAACCTTCCATGAGTCGTTCACAAACTTTTGGCTCTTCTTTTACATTTCATTGTGCAACGCGTAACTCAAACTTGAAGTTTATTGCCCTGCATATCAACCAAAATTGCTTCAGTTTGTCACACAAATAAAGAAAGCATTGTACTTCATTCCCTCCCTTTTTGAGTGTGTCTGAAAATGATCACTCTGAATCACGCAAGAGTAGGGAAAAAGGGGGCTTTTCATGTTCTCTTTTTCTCTCTCATCTCCTTGTTCTCTTAAGGGTGACTGATGGTAGGTCTAAAAGCTAGTGCTTGAAACTTACAATAACATTGTAATAAGTCATTTTTTGAGTAAACGTTTTGTTATTCTCTTTCTTTATTGCGATGTCAAAATCATCAGTTTGGTTTATGCATTGGAAAAATACACTGAATGGTATGGATGGGCATTATTTCCACATTGTGTGCAAATACATGAATCTGTGGAACTTGAGTGGTTCTCCTTAAGGCTGCATGTTTGGTGATGGTCGGAGTCTAATAATTCTCTGAAGACCCATCTACGATGATGTGGGTAGATAGAAATGGAAGAAGGGACACAACTTTAATTACGTTAACATCAAATTTCAATACAATCTTCTAGAAGTTCCACCTAATGGCCGGTTATTTTAAAGCCGTGGGGTGGGATGAGAGCTATTCAAACTTAGTAATGTGTCCTTACTATTTTTCAACTTTTACACCAACGGTTTTGCGCATTCTGCCACCAGATGTCGTGAATTGGGGCCGAATCCTGACACTCAATAGCATGGGGTTGTTTATAATATATAGTTGGAGCTCTTTTTGCTTGTTGAGTTTCGGGCTAAAAGGAGGTGTGTCGTCCTCCCCTCCAGGGATCCATGGCTACGTACTAGACCACTACAATTCAACATTTCAAGGCAAATCTAAGATTTCTGTGTATTTCTATCAGCTGCGTTTGCCGAAGGCGTAAAAAGGTATAACTATTTCAATTTACTAATTATGAAATTATAGCCAACAACATAGTTGGCTATACCACAACATAGTATAGTCATCATTGAAAAAATATGACGGGAAAACGAAAATTAGTGAGATTTCACCAAGAATCCCCATGTGAAAAATTGAACTGATTTGGTCAGACAATGCTAGAACTACTAAAAAGCCAATTTATTCGATCCTATTGAACAATTCTTCATTTGGTTTTGTTCGGTGAGGCAATGAATTTGCCATGCAAGAAACAAAAAGCCCAAATTTTATAATAAATGAAGTCATTTTTCAATGCACGTTGTTTCGAGGGAAAATTTGGCCACAAATTAGCACATCCGTTTGAGAAATCCTGAATGCAATCGGGATTATCCTTTGCTTCATTGTGTGTTTTTAATGCGTAGTTATTGGCCGCAGGTAATCTCTGGATGATAAAACACAGCAGATACCCAATAGTCTGTATGATTTTCTGTCTTCATTCATTTCTGAGAGCAGCTGGTCCTTTTTTAAATCTTTGATGACGATTCGAGGTGTAATTACTATGTTTCTTTGTCTTGGTCGAAGCTTTCAAAGAATCGGCTTCACGCAGAGGAATCATCAGAACTGATTTACAATGGCCGTGTATTTATGAACGTGTAGATTTGCTTTGAGCGAGAAGATGCATGTACGGAATTAGCCTTAACAACACACCCACTGAGGTGCATTACTTTTAAAGCACTTGATAAGCAAAGTACGAACTAGGTTACTGAGTCACGTTGATTTTGGAACCAAACGAACTGAAATTTTGTTAAAATATTGTTTTCTGCATAATCGCAATTGTAAAAGCCGTACATACGAGTGGAAAAATCATTTTCATTCATGTTTTAATGCCGTTCAAATCCTTTTCCAGTGTTGATCTTTGATAGGATGATTTGATGCATACAAACTTTATAAGACGATAAATGGATTAGTGAATACCTTTTCGATAGATAAGCTTTATTATACTGACCCAAAGATAAGGCTAAAGACTCATTCATTGTCGTCTTCAGAGAAAACACCGCAGTGTCATTTAAAAATTTAACATAAAGTGATTTACCCCTGCCCAATTTCCAAAATGTCATTATTTTTGTGGCATTTACTATCATCGTTCTTTATTTTCTTTTTCATTTCGATTGAATATTTTTCAACAATGAACACTGAAGAACATTTCATCGTTTGTAATAATGTACCTTTCATGACCATCGTCATCATCATTATCATCATCATCATCTCAATTCTCTAAAACATCTCAGCAACCAAGAACATAAAGCTTGCCATGGCGTTTAATTGAGTTGGAGAAGTCATTTTGCATTTATGAATACTTTCTTCAGAATAATCGGTAGGCATAGTAGGCAGTTAGGTCAATAATGTTTGAAATATAGGTGAAATATATTTTGCCGTTCAATTTTCAATGGCTATTCTCGAAGGACACAATCGGACTTTGGTTGATCCAAATTGGACCAAAGGCTCACTAGATTTCCTCAATATTTCAGGTACAGACATCCATGAGACCACATTAGAAATGGGTGAAAAGGAAAATTCGGAAAATTGGTTTTAAGCATGTTTTAAGTGACATTATATCCATTTTCAGCCCGTAACCTAATTAACAGAACTCGAATATTATTGTAAATCCCATTGTCTCTTCACCTTAAAACTGGTCTCAAATGTCTTTGGAACCTAAAAGTGACTTTTCCACCTCAATTAAGTGCCGTGTTTCATCAAGTCTTACTGTCTTTAAATGTTATTCTAGCTCGCTTTTTAGACTATTTTTTAACACATAATTGGCGAGTTCTTAACTCAAAAATGATTCGTTACCCTTCAAACTATGTTGTAGTTCGCCTATTTATATACCATCAACTTTACAAAAAATTGCCCTTCTATTTTCGGATATCAAGCGCTTTGCGTCATTACAGATAAATCTGGTCTAGATAAAAATCTCGAACTCATTCTGCGGGAGTGAACCTCCAAAAGGGACTTCCAACAGAGTGTCTTATTGAAGAAAAATTGCTGATCGACTCCACCCGGAGTGAATGGTGGATTGCATTCGAGCTGATGCATAATGATCTGTCCTCAATTCCCACGACATGCAAACTTTAGAGAGAGAAAAAAATCCGAACAACTTTTTTAAACTCATTCGTTCATGCAACTGTACTTTTCTCTGGATTGAATAGGTCAAAAAGAGGATGATTATCATTGATCAAATTCGCAACAAGTTGTTTTTTTTCCAATTCTGTTTTGACCGTGGTAGTTGATCTTTCCGTCCATCTTTTGTGCAGCTTCCCGATGAGTCATAGTGAGGGATAATTAGTTACCAAAATGAATCAGAAAAATACAGGTGATTCACGAAAGGAAGTCAACCAACCATCCAAAGACACTCGTCATGAATCTGAGATTGATGTTGGAGGTGCTACTTTGATGAAAGCAACTTCGAACGAAGAAGACTGATTATCAAATGGTTTAAATTCACTGTTTCCGGGATGAGATTTGCCATACATCTACCTCAGCTGAATATCAGATCATAGGGCATATTTGCAACCCTATTTGTACAATATGAATCATAGTTTGACAAAGTTTAACTCAACATGACAGAGGATTAAAATGAAGGTCTGAAGATTATATAATTCTTGCAAAAAAAAGCCCATTCTGCTTCTTAAAGTCGTGGATCATTGCTCAAGGTTGTTGTGAAAAACGATGCCTGACTTTCGATTGCATTCTGCAGCAAATACAGTGAAGAAGCGATGCGTGGCAAAGTCGTGTATGGTGATCTTCGCTTTATTCATCTGTTGATTCATGTTAATCCATGGGGACTTCTGCACTGTCTGGACTGTGTCAAACTTGTCCTCCTTCAAAAGGCAACCGACGTGTTAACCACAGCGTTATTTGGAAACTATCGCTTCCAGTTTTTATTCGTGACTTTTATTCATGAACTTCATTTTTACTTTTTTAGCTTTTTAGTTAATGTACGCTATTCTTTTTACCCAAAACTCTTTTCATTAACTTGATGGGTGAATGAGTTTTCATTAAACAATAAATAAATGCCGTGTGAACTCATGAAGCCAACTAACTCTCAATCTAATAATCACTGACCCTTGCCTTTCCCAAAATTTTCGGCAAAAATGAACGGCAACATATTGCTGGTAGAGACTTTTCATCCCCAAAAGGCTTTTCCCATTAGTGACAATTTCATGTCAGTGAAATAAAATGTGTTTTGGGTCTGAAATCCCTACACTAGAACAGAATGCTTTTCACACTTTCAGTATTTTGCTGTAACACAATTGGCAATACTTCAAACCTAATGTCAAGGAGAACTTTGAAACTTTAAAATAAGCCATTTTTACAGTGATCAAAAACTTATCTTCCTTACTTGCAATATATCTTTTATCCGATGAAAAATCGGTACCTGAGGAGCGAGTGTTGAAATTTGTCAAAAAAATCTCAACTAAAAACACCTGCCAAGCCTTCCAAAAGAAGAAAAGAAAAAAAGATGAAAACTGTGTGGTGCTAATCAATCAGGTATGCCAAAGGCAAGAAAATTTCAAAGTTCTTTTACAAATTAGGAAAAACACCAAACTTTGGCAAAAAAAAATGGAAAAAGATAAAATCATGGAAAAATGCAAAAAATCGGAAAAAACTAAAAAAAATGTAATTTTATGAAACGTGCAGCCCTAGTCATCAGGAAGTAAGTATACATAGAATGTAGTTAATCTTACATTTTTCGTTCTTATTTTTTGCAAAAATGTTGTTTGTTTTGTGTTCATCACTTTACGCAGCAACAAATTCTGGAAATGTGAAAAAACCTGAAATGTTTATTCCCAAAATTGCCATGTTGGAGAAAATGTAGGAGTAAATTGACTATTAAACAATTTCTCTACCATTGACCAAAATGAAGTTGACTACAATTACTTTGAACTCAAAGAAGATTGATTGCAGCTACAATTAAATTGAAATTACATTTACATCAGAGTTCTAAAAAAATCGAGTACACACTCGAAAGGAGCATCAAGGTCCTGGTACTCAAGGTGTCCTCGCTTCAGGCGAGCGATCTTACAGACCCGAATGTTTAGACAAGTTGCAATTCGCAGAGTGCGCAGAAATACGCAACGCATCCTCACTTGCACAAAACCGGTTGTGCCAAAACTGCACTGATGGCAACAAATCTTCAGGCAAATGGCATTCCATCCACATGTATACTCGGTGGAAACGCAGGGTTTGAATTTGAGACTTTTGAGACTGACTCATCCCAGAAGGAAATACGAAAAGAATTTTCGATGTTCATTCTTCACACCATAAAAGACTCACTTTTCAAATGGTTATTGTTCAACTCTTCTTTGCCAGGCTCTTTTTTCTAATCTTTGGACGAATGTTGGTCTTTATTGCTTTAACTGATGTATTTTAAGATTATTAATCTTCAGAAGACTATCTCTTTTTTAATGAGCAATTGGTCAGGAGTCTGTAATTTCCTGGTTGTATCAGTTGTATCAGTTCATGCACGAGAAAATGAATGGGATAAGGAAGAAGTCGTCCATGAGCTCAGTTCTTTCTATTGCGATGCATTTGCAGGTGCAGATGCACGTAATTCGTCCTTGAAATAATCACTCTCAAACAGTAACAAGGTGTTGTTTTGTTGCTGTTGCTTTTGTTGGCTCAAAAAATGTTTTAGGGATTGGTTTGTTAGTTATTTAGAATGACATGTTGGATTCAAGAAACAAGGAAAATTAAACGTTATTTCATTTGCTTTTTTCTCAATTCGTAGTATAACTTCAAAAAGGTATTTTCGCGGTTTTCAAATGTAAGTTTTCTTTCCTTTTCCCGAAATTTAGTTAGTATCTAAAAACTGTCACCCTTCTTTTTTGAGATGCAGGAATGAGCCCAAAATTTTTCCACCCAAAAATCGAGAACATCGAAAAGTGGTCTTGATCGAAAAGGAACAAAATTTTGGCCCCCAAAATGACAAATAAAAAAAATAAAATTGAAAATATTTTTGTTCTTCGTGCTTTTAGCCCATTATAGTATGAAACACCCTTTTTGGCCATTTCGAACCATTGAAAACTTTGTCAGATAGTATTACAGAAATACGAAAAATAGAAGAAAAATTATCAGAATTTCTGTGCTTATTTGTTTATTGACTTTTTACTTTTATTAATACATTGAATAAAAAAGTTTAAAAAAATAAAGTACACGAAAAAGAGTCGAGAAAAATATCTCGCTATGGAAGTGCAGGTTCTCAAATTATAGAGAGGACATTTCTCCTCTTTGCCCTAGTTTAAAAAGGACACAATAGAAAGAAGAATCGCGTTACTTTTTGTATTTTCTATGGACACAAAATTTCTTCCTTTTTAAAAAAAAATTCTGCAACAGGTCCAGATTGAACGCACATTAAATGAGATTTGTAAGTAAAGAGGTCACAAGGTAAAAAGGGCAGGGTAAAACAATTTTATTAAAGGTCACATTAAAAATCACGATGTAGTAGATAATGATAAAGAAGCTACGAGGTAGAAGGGGCACTTTTTGGACATAGAAGAGGCCTTTTTCTAATAGTTTTACACTGAATTGAATTTGAAACATTTGCAATGTATCAATTCTTTCAAGCACACACGTTATTACATTTCGGGCAATGGTGTGCATATTTATCGACCTGTAATATGCCATGCCAACATTTTATGTCTCTTTCATGAATCAAAAAAGGGTTTGGGAGAATCTAAATATTCATGACTACTTTTCCATCAGTCTTGATTTAATTGTGTTGTGGTCTTGTATCCTCGCCCTCTTTGATGCTTTACAACTTAAACTCAAGCACAATTATGCTGCCTTTTAATTTATGGGCATTTGTCTTAATCACGAGAATGTTTTTGAAGTTACGTTAGTTACTGAGATTCATTGAGCTGTGTCCTCAATTATTTTTGGGTTGGTTGCGGATTTTCTACTTCCGCTGCAAGGAATGCGATTCCCTGTAAAAGATAAATCGTTAATATAATTTATACACTTAATATTTGTACGAAATTTGATCTACCAAAGAGTTACTGTTGGCAGACCTGAACAACCCTCGAATGGTGGGTTGGTCAGGAATAGTATTTAAAAATTTGACAATCCTCCCTTACAAATGCTGTATGTAAAATGTGAATGCTGTTAGAGGATCAGCTCCTACATATTCCCAACTGTGACTTTTTACCAAATCCTTTTTACTTTCTGAATTATTTACCGTGACCTTGTTACCTAGTGACTTTTACGTGACCAAATAACCTGGTTACTTTTTTCCGGGGCCGTCATATTGTGACTTATTTACCAGTGGCCTTTTTCTTGTGACCTATCTACCCCGCTCCTAAATGACAGCTTTACTTGACACCCCTTCATCGAAAGACTCTTGTTCTGAACCTGTTCGAAATACCAAAAAAGTTAACTTTGGGGAATCTTGAGAAATAACCGACTTTACCTCCTCGATTGAATTGTTTCGGGCCCTATCCCTACTTTTCGTACTTTGAATGCCATTTTTGCCCGAGCCGATCGTGGGAACCTATTTGATATGGGGGCCCCTTTTTCTAAATTCCTCAAATTCCTTGCCATTTCAATTGACCAAGTTTCCAAAGACGGGTCCATCAGTCATATTCTTCACCGAGAAAATGCATCTACCCTTTGACCTTTTTGTCCTGATGAGGCCATTTTTCAATTGGTTAAGCGCTCATTTAAGGGAGAAAAATGCCTATGCGATTTCGATGTAGCATTAGTTCATGGGAAAGAATTGAGTCGTCTATGAATGCTTATTTGCTCACCAGTTCAGGACTATGACGTTGCAAACAAGTTTTGTGGAATGTCTTCTTGTGGCTTCTTAAAGCCCTCAAAAATTGCTCTTGGCATATCTGATCATGGAATACTATCTACTTGGAGCAAATACGCGAGATCAACCGCCAAAATAAGTTTCTTTAAATCCTAGCACAAGTTTCTAAAGCCACTTCGTGTTCATATGCATTATACTAAATGTCCAAACTTTCAGAGGTCCTTTAAAAAGACGACTGAACAAGGTGTCTACAGCACTCCAGCAAGTACTATTACTAAGACGGATTTGGCAGTTTGTCAAATGCATGGATCCCACCAATCCTTGGGATGGCTTCAACAACTTGAGTAAAAATGTTGGTGAGGACCTCAGGTGAGACTTGAATAGGTGGACTTGACTTGCGGAAGAGCTCCAGCCAACCAATGAATGACACCAATCAGTGTCATGGTACCAAGATGTACCAAAAACAAAGACTTGTACTTATGGTTTTTGAGCGTGTAGTACTTTTTCGCTTCGCGCATGAGTGACGAAAGGCTCGTTGATGATCAATCGAGTCCATTTAACAACAGTTTAATTTGGAAAGACATTTTAAAAACATTTGCTTAATATTCATTTTAAATGATTTAATAACTATTTAGCGTCGAATGGAATGGTGATTTGAGTGTCATATTGTAAATCAATAAATTGCGTTTTAAATTTCAGAGCCATATGTTATTAGAATGTTCAAAGCCTCTGAGTAAATGGCGTTTGTGTATTGCAGTGAAACCACATGCTTCCTCATTGGACATAAATGTTCGTGTGTTTTTATACACTACACAAGGGCTTTGAATACGATTGTCACGATTGGAAATAAAATCCCTGCTAATTCATTGACACACTTTAACAGCTAGGGGATTGGACCTTTTTCCCACAAGAAAGAGTATCCTATCAGTAATTAGGTCAAAGCCCATCTCAAGTCATGATAGTAAAACTTGTCCAATGTCAATCCATCGTGTTGTTCTGGTTTTGACCGGGTCTCACTAGCTCAATCGAGTACAAAAGATGATGATAGAAATGAGAGTGAGAATTGACTTTCATATCAGGACCGAGGGTTTTTATTGTCCATTTAACTTCCTAGAGCATCGCATGAGCATTGGAGAAGTTAGTTCACTTTAAAATGCAGGAACCTTAATCTGAGTGACTCTCACTGAAGAAGTCTTTGTCGGGATTTCCAAGAACGTTGGCGATGTCTCCAATGTCTCATTTAGCCAAGAAGCTGCGAGCACTTCAAATGAGTCAGAGAAGATTGCTCTGCTATGTTCTTCGAAGTGGGATTCATGCGGGGGCGAGTCACCATCATCATCATCATCGTCGTCATCGTCGTCCTGATCATGATCACACTGAAACTTGCCCTCTCACTCCCACAATCCGCAATTCGACAAATTTCGAGAGGAAATGCAGGACAACATTATCGAGAGTTCTGCCACATGAGTTCATAGAAAAATACATATTTGTTCACACATACTGAAAGAGCCGCTTGCTTTTTTGCACGGTACTATTTTATCTATCACAGCTGGCAAGGTTGGTTCATTACTCTTTGGAAGAGGTGGTGCCAATCACTACATTTGATTTGATCACGGAGGAGGAGGAACAGGAGGAGGAAGCATTGGACTAGATTCCTGGATGCAGGTTTGAAACGACTAGGGTGAAGGAACGGATCTCTTTGAGCATTCTCTGAAGGCACTTGCAAGAACACCCCACTGACAAAGGAACCACCGAAGACTCTCCGAGGCCATGGTTTCATCGGTGCCTTTTGGCATGTAAGGCCAAATGATCCGAGCGAGCGAATCGTCGACCACACGTGGAACATCGGAAAGGTTTGGCTCCCGTGTGTTTGCGATAGTGTCGAGTCAACTCATCCGATCGAGCAAATCGCCAAAGACAACCTTCCCACGAGCAATGATAGGGCTTCTCACCTGAAAGAAAACAACCCAAATGTGTTCAGATCTGTGCACTCAGTCGAGGACATTTAACAAGAATTCGAAAGTGGACGCCACAAGCAAATATTGAGCCAAGCAATTCGAGGCTTTGCCATGAAACTTTGGCCATGCAACTGCAATACAGAAATTCCCATCATTCATGTTACAAAGACACTATGAGTTCAATGATTTCGCAACACAAGAAAAGGTTATTCAAGGACTGAATTTGATGGATGTAGGTCAATGGTTTGGGGCTGTCAATCAGCTGAAAAAAAGCCAACGTGTGCATCCTCGATTTGTTTTTCTCTGGCTGAAAATATTGCCTTTTTTTATCGCGTGATCATGTCGAACAAAGTATTTACTGATCATGAGCTACAAATTTGACATATTTGGTTGGAGCGATTTGATGTTGGAGGAAAAGTGTTAGAAGTATTTCCTATGAAATTGTCGAGGCGATTTGTCAAGCAGAACCCACACATTGAAATAATCGAACCAAGGATTCTAGAAACCGCGTTTATGGCTTCGACGGATTTCATGTGCAAACATTTTACACAATACACCCAAAAGTGAAATTTTATTCACACTACTAGAGCTTTGACAACCGCACTTTTGCCTTATGCTCACGACTGTTGGGATTTATGGACTTGATTTCCACATCAAACAATACTAGTTCATTTCGATTTGGAGTTTGACGATCCTGAAAGGTTTTGGAAATTTGATGGATCTCGGATTCCGAACTCCAGAGGTCCTTGGATGGATATATTGAAAATTAAATACTTTTTTACCTTCACTTTATGTGTCAATGACCAAAATTTGATGAAGAATCAATTTCAAAGGGAGATGATCTTTAATGCGAAAACCATTGTTTACCGAGTTAAAGTTCACTTGCATTTTGGGTTGGGTGCAAAACTAAACGCATGACTAATTTTACAAGGCAATAAAAACACTATTCCAAGCTCTGTATTGTGCCTCTACGCCGAAACGTTTGCCCAGTTGGGCCCATAGGCATCCTTTTGTCCAGCATAACTATAACAAGAGGGCCTTGCAATTAGGCATAATTTTGAAATCACGATATGTCATCTAAAACTACGAAAGGATTAGAACCCTAGGTTCGAAAAATTGACAGGATTTGCAGTCCTTTTTACAATGGGATCACTCTCGCGTAAGTTCCTTTGATCTTTTGCGAAACCTGATTAGTCCTTATCGAAATCTAGGCAATGGCTTTTGGGAATTGAATTAAAGCTGGATGCAAACAATACCTGTGTGAGTCCTTTGGTGAGCCTTTAAATGCGAGCTTTTCGTATACATCTTCTCACAGTTCGGGAAATGACACTTATGAACACGTTTCTTCAGCGCGTCGGTCAGCTCGTCAGCGCAAGATATTGGAGCTAGTGCAAAGCTATTTCCGTTTCCCGTTAGATTTAACGAGGTTTTTGCAGGCGAAGGAATGAACACATTTTGAGCTTTGGTGGGCTGATGTTGGGAATCTAGTGCAATAATGCGGATCACGGGCGACGTGTAACTCCTTGGCCAGCTTTGACTAGAAGGAACTTCTCGATGGAGGATATGAACCTGTTTCATTTTCGGGAGGCTATTGTTATTAGTGCTAATGTTGTTCACACTCTCTCCAATGGGATGGTGAATAACGCTTTCGGTCTCGGAATCGGTATTGGTCGAGTCCGAGTCAATCGAATCTCGCCAATGGGAACCTCTCCGAAGAGGATCCGGCGAAGAAGGTGGATCCGATGGCTCAGGATCCTCCAAGTACTTGGACATTTCATACCAATTCTGCAATATGAACAATTTGTTGAATGTATTTTCAAAGTAGCTTCCGACGAAACCGGACACGGTTATCAATGAGGTCATGCGCGAAATTTTACTGCTCAAGCTTTGGCCCCTGGCAATAGCAAACAAGGGTCTTATGTCATGAAGGTGAGCTACCGAGAATTTGAAAAAAAAAAGAGTTGGATCAGTTGAAATTCAATACCTGCAGCCAGTCTTCCTCCAAAGTCGTCTGTGGGCTAATCGATAGATTATTCACCACATTCTCCACCTCATGGAAGATATTATTGGCACGAATGAGAACCTCCATCGCACCGACTCGAGTCAATAAAATGTCACGAACACACACTCACGCCAAGTCCAACTCGTTTGCAACACTGATTCAACAATGTATCTAGAGGAAACTATCAGAATGTTTTTAACGTCAACACGGGCTAGCAAATTAGAATACACAAGCGGCTTCTCGACTAAGGAAAGACTGATTCAATTTTGAAATCGCTCTTGAAGTTCGGCTTTAAAAGCGCCTCGAGCACTAGAACACATGTCTCATCATCATCGGTTCCTCGATTCCTCGCGCTCAACTCTTTCCCGAGTTGGGCCGAGAGTCGGTCCCGTGATTGCCTAGGTCTTTACGGGCGAACCCGGCCAAGCATGTGAGGAGCATATGAGGATGATTCATATGGATGTTTGTATGAACTTAGAACATCTTTCGCCAATTTCGAGTTGTGGACGGACAAAAATATACAGAGCTTCCTTCCTTGGAACGCTCGCCCGATCGCTCCAACGCATAAATAGGAACTCGATAAGTTCCGAGCCGAAAACCGACTCGAAACCGACTTTTTCAGGGGCACGCTCAGATGAAATTAGGCAAATTTTAGTCTCTTTGGTAATTTGCTAAGCATGGGAGGAAATACATATCCGTGTGACTAATTATAAGCTATAATATCCATTTGAAAAGACACAAAACACTCTGGACAAGAATTTTTCCCCCTAAAGTATTGCTTACGTCAGTTTCGAGCTTCCCTCGCCAACTCTTTAAATGGTAGAGATTGGTGAATTGCTATCTAACTTGCAATTGTTCTTGGCAATATTCGATACAGCACTAGTTTTAAATATAATTTCGTACAGTACGAAAATGACGGGACATGTGAATGAATCATCGACATGTCATGGTGAATGGATATTTTTTACTCTACCTCATTCAATATCGGGCTTTAAGCAAGAAAGTGTAGCCTTGAAGTGGGTTCAGATCTTGAGCAAGGGTTTCATTCGGGCAATAAAAATGTAGGATATTTGTTTTCTCTTCAAATGTTTACTCCTAAAGATAAAGTTCTTGGAGCGTCTGATTTTTTTCTCATTCATCGTATGAAGTTTAATGTTATCATTCAAAAACAATGAATGGGGCGAAAACCTTTTTAGATACATTGTTGCAGAGGGTAATTATTATGTAAAGATATTACATTTCCGAGATGGTTGTTGTTGTTGTTGCATTCTAAACATGAATAACTCAAAACAATTTATTAAAATATTTGACCGGGAAGGACAATTTCTGCAGAGGCACAAATGCCAGATCTTATATTATATATAAGGATTTTCGCTAGAAAGTCTGATTATATCCTTTTGCATAAAAAACCTTACGATCACCATACTTTCAAAAAAACTTAATTCAAACGTTATGTATGTTTATTTATCATTATAATATGAGGGTTTTTGTGGTCTTCAAATATAATTTGATGGCTCAATTACGTTGGGAAAAGACTGCGACCAAAATATTTTGTTATGGGTGCATATATTTCGCAGATAAAGTTTCAAGCCAAAACAATTTTGATTTTGTAAAAAGGACCTTCAAGCCTATACAAGTTCAAAATTTAGACATTAACAAACAAGATTGACAATTTCGGACCGAAAACCAAAAAAAATCTTAAGACCATTTAACATTCATCGCCCACTTCTTTTTTATCTCCTTTTTTTAATTTGTGTGTTCTTTTTGCCATTCAATTTTCTAGTTTTGCAGGATTAGTTTGGCTTTGTTTTTTTTTCTCCAGGAATATGCACTCCTATTTTTGACACAATCCCTTAAAAGTTTGGTACCTTCGACGTCTCTGTCTACCGGTTTCAGAAATCAACTGTGCCCATGCACCGTCCCAAAAATGGATGCCGTTTTTACAAGCTATAAATGTGCTCTAACGGAGCTGCCAAATGTCCCCATGAGGAAATCTGAATTTGGGCATGGTGTTTCAAAATGTTGAGAAGAGTGTTCCGGTTGAAAGTGAGTCATGGAACAAAATGTTTCAAAAGTAGGTTTTTTAAACTTTGTATTTTTTTAAATACGTTTATTGCGACTCCAGGTCATGTCAGGTTGTATATAATATTGCAAAAATAGTATTGGGTCTCATTTATTTTTGACTCATGTCGGGGAGCGTTCCATCGTCTAAATCAGGTGTAGGCAACCGGTGGGTCAAGGCCCACATGTGGGCCTTAGGGTGGTCGTTGCAGGACCCAAGAGCTATGGGGAAAGTCCAAAATAGTGGGCCCGGGAGCCATCCGTAGTACTGTACTCGTGGACCCAAAACTCTTTGATCGTTAATTTGTGGGCCCCTGAATTCATCAACGTCTGTTTGGTGGCCAACACGTTATCAAATTGGTGGGCCTTGACCCAAAAGTGGTTGCTGAACCTTGGTCTAAATCCAATATTGTAAATTTTATACTGTGTTATTTGCAAATTTCCGGAAATTTGACTAAAATGACACTAACTCAGTAACACCCTTAAAAACTCGCAAGTTTTCTAACATAACAGTATTTGGAAACTTCATCCAGTTAGAGGTGGCCTAGCTTCGCCCAAAGGCATGTCCAATCCTTTGGTTAAAGGTATCCTTGATTAATCCAAGACTTTTGTTAATTAATGGTTGAGACGGAAATGATTAGACTGCCAATTTTTGGTAAATCGGACATCATATGTACAATTTGTGACATGTTATTGCTAATTTCAATGATTTTATATACGATCATTTTTTTTTGAACAAAAACCACCTTGCTGGCTTTGTTAGCAAACTCCCAATTGGATCATCTTTTCACTGATTGTCTTAATCCCACAATATATTATGCAAAGCAAAATCATTTGTTTCATTTCTGGTCGCTTGTACTTAACTAAGGTTCAAACCAAGTCGTATTTAAAGACCCCATAGCAATCTTTCTACAAATTTTGATATTCTTTCACGGTGCCAAATGACTCATTGATGAGAAAGACCCTTGACGTAATCCAGGCTACTCGAAGGACCATTTTATTCAAGGTTTAGAGATTTAAGACCGTCGAATGCCGTTGAGGATTCTTTCCCGTACTTCCCCCTTATAGCAGCTGCACAATGTTCAAATCGAACTAAAAACACCCAATCTACAAAAATTAGACAGGAAGCAATGACTGGCTCCATTCAAGTGTAACTGCACCACCGTTCGTAGTGGTTTTTGAATACATCATGGAAAGTATTAAAAACATGTTTGGCCAGTCCACCAATCCTCCTCACGAGAGGATTGACGAGGCAGACACGGCTAATACACCCAATGAGCGGGGCGTGATCCAAGAGGCCCTGGATACCTCTTCGTTATCGTGGTCCACACGGGTCCAAGGATTCGCCGCTTGTTTCGTGATCGGGCTTTTTATCTCGATTCTCGCCACGGTGATGTTCTCAATCACGTTGAATTTGTACACGTTTGGCATTTTATACACATTAGGGAACGTGGTGGCCATTTGTTCCACCTTGTTCCTCATGGGTCCAGTGAATCAAATCAAGCGCATGTTTCATAGTACTAGATGGATTGCGTCCACAGTGATGCTGTTATGTCTCGTTCTCACCTTGGTGTCGGCCTTTGTGCTCAAGAAGAAGGCTATGACCATTATGTTCTGTATATTTCAATTCTTAGCCATGACTTGGTACGCCCTCTCCTATATTCCTTTTGCTAGGGATGCAGTGAAACGTTTTGTGGACTCTGTCATCGGGTAATTATTGATCACTGCAAATGAGATTAGCAATTATCAAACCCGCCAAGCTTGTGCTCTCCGTCCCATTTCGTGATCTCTGGCAATCCAAGGGTGTCAAGAAAATTACCAAATCAAGTAAAGACACGGCAATCTGAAGTGTCTTGTCAGCGCTTTCATTAAACTTTTCCTTAAGAGTGTATTTACATTTTGTCCATCCATATTTCTCATTCTTCACGGTTTTTACTAAAGCGAGTAAATAAACAAGTGCCACCGGAGCCATCCTTACAATACTGTTTTTAATACGTTACTTTTTCACATGAAATATATAAACCGGACATATAATTTCACTTCCGGAGGTTGTCGGAGCCTCAAGCTTCTTCACCAACGGGAACCTCTCCAGAGGCAATGAGCTTTTCCTTGTTGGCCCTGACTTCCTCGGCCCGTTTTTCGTGCTGGTTGAGCTTCTCCAAGATCTCTTGTTCGTGCTGTTTGCGCCTCTCTTCCGCAGCCTTCTGTTTCTCCTCAATGTCTTGAAGTGAGGTCACAGACATGGCCATTGGGCTGAAAAGAATGGGTATCTAAGCAAACTATTCAAATATCGATCAAGCGGAATCATTTATTCATACCGCTAGAACATTAACCCCATGAGCAAGATGAAACAGAGAAAGAGTGTATCCTTATGAATTGACTTACTCTTTGATAGGAGGCTTTTCCTTGGGGACTTTGTCCTTATCGAGAATGACTTCGAAGCTGAGGCCGTTCTCCTTCTCGGTGAGATTGGCCTCTTCTGTCATGTTGCCTCGGAGGGGTGGTGCAATTTTCTGAAAAGGGATCAAAACGGCGTCCTTTGTTTGACGACAGAAGCGATCTCACTAATTGGTATATGTTTGCTAGATTTGCTTATGTGCGGAGTTGTAATATGTGTATGTACGTGGTTATTTCGCTTCCACTTCTGTCTTCAGCGCTTCACTAACTTGTAATGACAAATGCACGCAGTGGTTTTTCTTTTTTCCCCTCCAGACAAAGACAAAAACCAGAGCGTGCTGATGGTCTTTGTTAGCGTTCACAGGAAAACAAATGTTTCCCTTGACTAGAGAAAAAAAGGTGAGCAATGTTACCATAAATGCATAAAAGACCATCTTGCTTGCTTATCATACTTTTGACCAACAATCATGTGGCAAAAAATGAAAAAAATGAATTTACTGCAGGAGCAAGTCTGGTGAAAATTTTGAACACCACAGTAAAGATGAAGAATCCTAGAACTTTTGAGAAAAAATAAATTTAATGAAACGAATGGGCTTTGAATGTTTACTAACATAAATTAGTTGTCAACCATTCGGCCAATGTTTCAACAATCTCTAAATTGCATGCAATTTCCTACTTCGTGTTCCAAAGATGTCAGCAAGTTGAAGATACATAATTTTCATGATTCTTGAACAAATTTTACATGAATGACACACAAACATTCCCAACGTATCATAAGCTTTTCTAAAATGGACAATCCATTGAAAAGAAAGTTTTGTGTGGAAAGAAATTATCCCGGTTGAATTCAGATTCTTCAGCAGTCTCTGGAAAAACTCTCTTTTCTGTGTTTCCTTTTTCCTGGGACGTCGTTTGGTCCGTGGGCTGTTGCCGAGTGCGCGTCGTGTCCATTTCCCCGTCGGTTCCACGCGCAAGTTCGGAGCCATCCATCCCACAAAGGCACGCCAAGTTGCCAAGTTAAAAGTGTGTGTACGTGGGCACTCAAATACGATTCGAACGGACTTACTTGGAGCCTTTAGCCATTGACGGCACACTCCTACATCGTCGTAGATTCTGCCTGCTACATAGAAGAACCCCCCCACACGGAAGGAAGGCTGATTGCACGCCAGAGGCAGCCAAGCGAACCCCACCCTAAATAATATGGAAAGGTGCGTGTTCTGGTCGACTTCATCTACCCCCTTGTCAGTGTCATGGGTTAATTTGGCCTTCTTTTTACAAGAATGTTACACATTCTGCATGTAGGTTTTTTTCATGATGAATCAACCCTAGAGCCTGTTGCGCCAGTAATATTCGAAAGACTATTAAACAATGACACAGATGTAATTGGCCTCTGTCTAAAAAAAAGGTTCAGGGTGTGTTCGATCTCCCCTCTTGCTGAAGACAAATGGAGCTTGTTAGAGATGTTAAATGGACTTTGCCGTACCCAGTTATAAACATCACTCACTTGCCTAGACCCTCGACGTTGGTGAGAGATCTTTATCCATCTCCCCTCATTTTGGATCAATAGCTATAAACATTAAAAAAGCAAGCGACCGGTGCAGCAAGGATCGATATTGGGCAGGAAACGTAAACTATATGCACAAGCTAATTCCCACTGCCGAAAAAAGCTGCGTTGTTAAGATCTAGTACACACATGTCATATTTAGCTTAGGAT
Organism: Tigriopus japonicus; assembly: GCA_010645155.1. Classification (NCBI taxonomy): domain Eukaryota; kingdom Metazoa; phylum Arthropoda; class Copepoda; order Harpacticoida; family Harpacticidae; genus Tigriopus; species Tigriopus japonicus. The sequence continues at coordinate 797,172 of JAAGOF010000055.1, read as the reverse complement.
AACTGAGGGACTTTACGAAGGAATCTCAAGTTATTTTCTAGCCAAAATCTGGGAGCTGTTTTTCTGAAGGTTGCAAATAATTGGGACGTGAACAATTCAGGGTAATCAACGCGACACCAATCGGATCACACTAGTTTCGGCTCGAAACCGAAAGAACAGACAGACATCATGGCATTGTGGCTATAATCGACCTGGCAAGCATTAGACATCAACGAGTACTACTATTCAGATAGTGAGAACTAGAGTGCTCTAGTGAGAACCATACCGCCGTCTTTGTCAATGGATCATGCAAGCTAGTTGCTGGATGGAGCTTCCGTGCGATGACTCATCCGAAGTTTTCTTTTTCTTGTTGTCAGGAGTGAGAGGATCAAATCTGCAATCAGATGTTGAAAATCTACCTCAAACTTCAAAAGATTGCAACAAAATCAGCTAATTTTGAAGAAATATGCTCCCGGATCAGGGATATAAACATTTGCCATCTGTTAAGCTGTGAGCAACCATTCATGCGAAATGTTTTAATGTAATTTAGAGGGTTCCCTTGAGTTTGGAAATGAATCTTTCAAAGTTCGCTAGACACTCTCGCGTTTTGGATTCCTGGGTCTTCCTCATAGAGAATGATGGACTGCTTAGGCTGAAGTAATAGCACGTTTTCATCTCAAATGTTATTTGATAATGGGACATGAAGTGACCCTATAAAGTTTCAAAAAAAAAAAATAATGAAACAAATCATGTCAATTCTTCACATTTTACGTCTGTGCATTCAAAACCAGAGATTGCCCTGGATATTAGTTGACACGAACTTGCTTTGCTGCTGCACATGCCAAAGGGAACTTGCGCGAATTATTGTATTCATTGCTGTAACCCCAGATTTCAGCTGACTCTACATAAATGGAAATTTGTTCTGCACATGCTATATCAGGTTAAGTTAAGCAATCTATGACGGTCTATGGTTTTATTACGAATTACAATAAACTAACCATTCGAGGCATATTGCCGAGATTCTTTTACATGTAAATGATTGATAAATCAATACTCTTGGCTACTAATATTTTCTTCAGGCGATAAAATAGTAGGTGTATACCTATATTCACCATATGTAGGTGCAGATATATCCACATATTTGTCTGTCGTGGATTATCAAGTCATTTCACGAGCGCTTTACTAGCCCAGGAAGATATAATTTTAAATTTGACAAATACACTATGACGAAAGAAGAACTCAATGATGCTTGACTTGCCATAAAGCACACTAGTTATGAAATGCATTTCGCGAATGGAATAAAGGAGAAGAGAACTGATATGAGAGTCAGAGAAAAAACCCTTTAAATTGTCTTATTTATTGCATGATGATAAGCAAAGTGGGTCGCTTCACTCTCAAAATTGAAGACTCAATGCCAACGACTCGGTGTGCAATGCAGGGTTGTCACAATGCTTGGCATTCAATTTGATTAGGGCACTCTTGGTAAGGCACAGTCCATCGGTCTTGTGACATAAATAGGCAACGATTTCAACAATGATTTGACCAGATTGGGCCCGAGGAGACAAAAGAAGTTCTATGGGCAAAGGTTCTCCTTCAAAAGACCCTTTCAGGCCACTTGTACAATGCCATCCTTCTGGGAGAAACATCTTCCAATGACTTGGTGCATCCCTGTTCATTTTGAGACCTGAATCAAGCGCAGTGTCAAATCTAACTGAAATGGTAGCCTTTCCTCTATGGAAGAGGACGTCCTTTTGGCACTGGAAATCGTGGTTCGTCCTCAGTTTGAAAGTCGGAGCAGAGTTGGTGAAATCTGTCTCGTCACTTGTGTTCAAGTCAAAATTTCGTAGCACTTTGGTTTGGATTTGGTAGGCTTTTATTTTGTGGTGATTTGTGTCGGCGACTATCAATTCTTGTGCCTCTGAATCAAAGGCCAAGCCAGCCGGTTCGTCTAATTCAGATAGGTCGACCATTGTTTCGCACTCGGCCTTCTTTCCACTTACATTGGTTACAGCCTTCACTTTATGATTGTATGAGTCTGCCACAAATAATATATCCTGGGCTTGGTTCATGGCTAAACCTAAAGGATGCTGCAATCGGACATCCACACTGGATCCATCTTTGTCTCCAAATGCGAACAAATCGGTCGGATCTCGACTTCCTCCGCAAACATTTTTCACAGCTCCGGTTTTAAGGCACAAACTTCGGATTGACGAGCTTTCACTATCGGCTATGAAAAGGCACTGATGCTCGGGACTGAAAGTGATTCCGGAGGGTTGGGCAAATCCGGCTTTATTCGGATAAGAAGTATTTCTGTTCTCTTCCACACCGGATCCTGCCACGGCAAATATGTTGCCTTGCTTTCTAGACACACCCTTCCACCATACCGAATCTTTGAGAGCGAGTCCCCAAATTTGGTGAGTACCAGCCATGGCCACAAAAACGGTATCCAACTCTCCCGTTTCTAAGGCTTTGGGAGAAGAGCCCAAGCAAAGGTCCCAAGGAGACGCCAACAATTGCTCTCGCCCACTTTTGCCCCCAATTAAGTCTTTTCCCTGGTGGCCATTTCCTGCCAAAGTGGTGACTTTTCCGGATGTGAGATCAATTTGTCGCAAGGCATGATTTTCTGTATCAGCCACAATTATTTGGTGGTCATTGATGAAAATTCCACCTTGAGGTGAGGAAAACTGAGCTAAAGTCAGGGTTCCATCTTGGAGGCCTCGCACTCCAGAACCAATAACGTGTTCCACCAATCCAGATCGATTGGCGATCACAATTCGATGGTGTCCTGAATCCGAGATCAAAATCTTGTCAACCCACAACGAAACTTTACCGGGATATTTTAAAAACGTGGGCGACACCACTTCGCCCAGACTTGAAGGAGGAGGGAGTGCTTTTAAAGGAGCCGATCTATCCGAGATGTCAAAGAACTGGATGGCTACTTCCAAGAAGTTTTGGACCTCATGCAAGTGACCTTCGCCCATGAACATTTTGACAGGCTTCAAATCTGGACTCAAAACCATCAGAGTTGGCCAACACGAGATTTGGAGCTGATTCCACCATTTGGCTTGGGGATCGTTTACCACTGGATGACGAATACCGTATCGCTTGATGGCGTTTTGAATGTTGGCGTCGAGCTTCTCGTTCTCGAATTTGGCGCTGTGCACCCCGATGATAAGCACTTGATCAGTATCGAAAATGCTCTCCAATTTCTCCAAGTCCGGCAGAATGTGCATGCAATTGATACAGCAGTATGTGAAGAAGTCCAGAATTACAATGCGGTTCTTCAAATGGTCAAAAGTTAAAGGTTCTTGGACATTGAACCACGTCCAGGAGGGGTCTATTGCAGGAAACTCAAATCCAGGCTCAAAAAGATTCTTGATTTCTTGCAAGTAGTCTCGTACGAGTTGTTTCTTCTTCTCGGGATTGGTAGCTATTTGGTTATCCAATTCAAAACCTTTTCCCAGGAGCTCATATAACTGGTCCTCCATGTTGCCGAACCGAAATCTAGATTTAAGGGCGTGTTCACGAGCCTTCTCAAGTCACCTGTGATTTTGTTGCTGAATTTTGAAGCAAGATCTATTTTCAACCCCCCTTGCACTGCTACAGACGCCATCTAGCGAAGATATATCAAAGTATAAAAAGCGGAAAGTCAAAATCAATTCCGAATACAGAACTCTGTCTATTTCGTGGCAATTAGCACATGGTTCCTGGGCGATAATAAAGGATCAAATATTGGAAGAAGAGCCGAATTGTGGCCGTTTTCGAGTAAATACAAGGCCCGGTCTAAAAGTTGAACAGTTTCAATGAGTGGAGCAAAGGACAACCTCAACGAGTAGAAAGTTACTACCTCCCACCATTTTTCCAGATTGTCTTGGACCTCTTCAAAGTCCTTGGGACTAAATTGGAACGGCATTCCAGAAGTGGCTCGATTTACGTAGACCTCAAATTCTAATTGGTGAGCTTTAGACACGGTATTCAAGGCCGATTTTCGAGCTGTTGGACATTTCTTGTTGATCATGAGCTCCAGATTAGCTCGATAGCAATGGGTTTTAAGTTTGGTGTGGGCTTCCTCTTGGAGTTTGGTAATGTACATTTCCAAAGCATGGCATGAAAGCTCTTGGTTCACGTAGGAGAACTGATGCCATGGTTCATTGGCTAAATATGAACTGAGAGGATAGCAATGCTTCAATTTCATGTAGCAACATCCCACGGATTGAACGAACACGCATCCCGTGCTTTCCACAAAAAGTTTAATGAGCAATGGTCCCAAATCCCCACAGGTGTGTAGGCCAACAATGCCATAAGTGAAAGACATATCCTCATGGTTGAACTTGGAAGCCAGTTTCTTCTCTAATTCTGTTATGTTCATTTCTGGATCCAAGCGGAATGTTACATGACTTGGTCCTTGAAACAATGGATCCTTATTCTCATGATTGCTGTCTTGTCTCTTCTCCAGACTCTTCTTTAGATCTTGGTCAAATTTAATGGCAGACGTCGTGAAATCGTTTTCAATGTCCACACAAGATACATTAAACTTATGAGTATAGCTCAGAAGTCGGGCCAGGTGACCCATTCCTGATCCAATATCTATCACATTCTTTTCACCATGGCACTTTCTTGATATAATATCGCTGACTTGAGCCATCCTGGAGATCTCGTGTTGCTTTTTGGGTTTGATGTGTTTTCGAAAAACGTGGAGTAGCGTCTTTCCAGTCTGGTCTTTGGAAGAAAATTCGTCTTGAAATGTATTCCATGAATTTGAATGGACATCGGAGGGATCGAGATTAAGGAACTCTGCGATTGGGATAGGATCATCCAGGGGCGTTCTTTGAAGGGAGAGCATTTCTTGAGCCTTTCTTAATGACAAGAGAGATAAAGGAGCAATTGAGGAAGTTTGCAACGGTTGACCCACGGTCAACCACTTTGCCAAATCTATGGTGTTTGAGGCTTGGAGCCATTGTTGCCAAGACTGCGGAAGCCTGTCCCAATGATTATCGACAAAAAAGTCAAGAACGTAAGAATCCACGAACCATTGATACTGATGTAAGAGCCCCAAACAAAGCTGGACATGACGTTTGATATTCTCTTTGTTGGCTTGAGTGCAAAAAGCCATATTGATTCTACGGCTCCAACTTGGACGTGAGAGTGAATAAAATCAGGAAGAAATTGACCGCTTGAACCCCGACAAATGTGAGTCTCTCGGCGATGGCTTTTTGAAGAACACCTCCTTGTCGGATATTGGCAGGATCATACATTTCCGTCTCCCCAGAGGGAAGTTTGGATTTCTTGTAGTAGAACCAACCGATGAACAAAAGAGGGATTAAGGTGAGCCAGAAATGTTGAGAGGCCCAAAGGAACACCACTTGGATCAGATTGATCCCAACACTAGGCTTGACCCAACAATTGAGTCGATCGGCGCAAGTGATCGAGTTCAGATAATCGGATTGAAGATCCCAAAGCGCCAAGAGCAGATAGCAATGCAAAATGAGCGAAAAACAACTAAACAGAAGAGCAAAACACACCAAGAGATCACTGCCCATGATGAGGACCAATCAAGCAAGACATAAGTCCATACCCTCCGACGTGTCGAAAAACACTGTTTTCTAAATGTTGTTCAAGGTAAACGTGACAATTCGGCTCAAAGTTTATGTCGAACTACACAATCCTGAAGTACCTCCAATGAAGACAAAGTAACCATTTCCATTTGACCACAAGTGGTTCTTTGGGTGATCGGAAGTTGCCTTTCAACACAAGCAAGTCCATCTACTAACAGAATGGACTCGTCAATGACAGTGGAACCTGTCAAGACCAACTCGATTAAGGCTACCCTGAATCCGCCGACCAATCCTCCTCAAGGACCCTTTCCATGTTCCAAATCTACCCTAAAAGGCCAGAGGAGCCTCCACAAGCGTCGACAATCTAATGATTTCCAGTTTACCTATTCCAGAGAACCTTTCCAATGCGATTTGCTTCCGAACTAGTTTGGCGCGAGATTCGGATTATTGAAGCGAATTTCTGGTTTCAAATTCAGTTCGCCCTCGAGCAAGTAGGTCTAGCCTTTTCAGCCTGGATCTCGGTTTAGGCTGTCTCTGTGCATGCATTGCGTAGTTTTTGACAAGAGCATGCAAGGGTAACCAATGGAACAAAGAGAACTTGGAAACGACACCAAGGACACCTCAATTGACGAATTCAAGGTAATTATCGTCTAGCCATAACTGTGCTTCTTTGGCCTTTGTTTGAAGTCTTACTTGTCATTCACAATATCTTTGACCTTAAGATTTCATCTAAATAAGCCTAAATGTGGGTTGTTTCGAATTCTTCAATCTCTACCACTTAAAAATATAAGTTGATTCATGGAATGGTTTAAGATAACTCGATAGAGCCCTAACAAAGGACCTTTTAAAGGTCGATGAAGGGACCTTTAGTCACCCTGTTCTCGACCAGAATCATCGTTTTCAGGCCCAAGCAACTAACTGTATGAGTGCCAACAAGTCATAGTTAGCAAATCTTACAACTTCTCCAATAACAAATCCCTCAGGATTGGCTGGAATCGCTCCCCAAATCTCCGAAGGAGCCCTTGAGTCCCAAGGGTGTCTGACTCATCAATCAGACACATGGGTGTCCAAGTGTTCTCTTGTTGACATAGAGACTGGGAAAACGGACCTCACATCTGACAATTTGCAGGCCGAAAACCATGTTGGTATTGCGTTGTTAGGCAGTCAAACTCTCTTTGTGATATACATTGCCTGCCTCTCACAGCCTTTATAACCATCCTTGAGTGTTTCATTCATAGATCAGTCATTTAAATACCATGGACAAGCCAGATGAGAGAGAGTAAGCCATCAGTTCGCTTTGTGTATTTGATCAGAAATGACATTCAAGTCTTTTGATTGTAGAATGGAAACCTCCGGGGCTGAGGAGACCAAGGCGGACGAGAAGGTCCAGGGAGCGAGTCCTGTCAAGTCTGAGCCCAAGCCTCAAGCCACTGAGGTCGAATCCGTTGCCAGTGAGGAAGCTCAAGTGGAGGATGAGGCCTCCGGATTGGATTGGTGGGGGGGAGGGCTCAGTAGTTGGGTTAATCCGAAAACCTTGGAAAAGGCCATGACCTCAGTCAGCTCAGTTACCAGTTCTGCCGTTCAAGCGGCCAAAGTACGGGTATGACCAAGTCCAGGGCTTGAAAGTCAAAGATACTGATGTAGGTTTTTTCTTCTTTTGTCTTGTCAGTCTTCGGAAGTGTATGGATTTGTGGCCAAAGATCTGAGTGAAGTATCGGCTACGGCTTCAAGTGCAGTGGGGTCGACGGCGTCAACGTTGAAGAAGTCATTGGAGGTAAGAATATCAGTACACACCAATTGGGATGTTTGATCGACTAACCCGAATAATCCGGATTCCTTCTACTAACGCTCCCAGTGGGATTGGTATTACTGTGATCCAAACATGTATTCTGAAGTGGACGTACCGATTCCTATTTACGAAGCAGAAGATACCGAAGGGGCCACCACCCCTGAAAATGAGGTTTCTAGCTGTGTTTTCGTAGTGTTTGACTTTCTTACTTTTTCACAGACTTGCCATGTTTATTTTGCACCGTTCAGTTTACAATAGAGTTGCATCCATTTTTTTGGATCTGCACACCATACGTCAAAGCATATTTTGCTCATGAAATTCATCGTTTTTTAATGGCCTTTCAGGAGTTCGACGAGAAAACGGATGTTTTTGCTGACAAAGCCGTGGATTCGGTGAAGAAGTCTGTGTCCTCATTCTGGAACTATGCCTCAGGATATGCCAATCAAATGTTTGTTCAAGACGATCTCGAGGCTGAGGCCATCTTAGTGCGAGGTGACAATCCCGTCCTTTTGGACCGTCTGCAAGCCCAACTTCACGCTTTGGCCTCGGATCCGAACACGTTCGAATCCGATCCCGACCCTAAAGACAAATCTCAGTGGGACGAATGGACTTGCGACTTGGACAAACGCCAAGGCGAAATCTCCGACTTGATGGTCAACAACCCTGATATCCGGCAACACTACACAGCCATGGTTCCGGAGAAGGTGTCGCACAAGATCTTTTGGCGGCGATACTTCTTTAAAGTCCATTTGATCGAGTTGCAAGAGGCCAAACGACAGGCCTTGAAGAAACGAGCCGAGCAGGCCCAACGGGAATCCGAATCCGGAATCAATTGGGATGATGTTGACGACCTAGTCCAGACGGAAATCTCGGACGAAGTGCAAGATCAACTTCTAGCCGACTACGAGAAAGAGATCACTTCGAAAAAAAAGTCAAAGCAAGATTCCTTGAGCGAAGAAATGGCCAAGGTTAACATTCGATCCGATCGGAGCTCTCCCGAGGAGAAAGGTAAGATAGTGGAAATAGGACAGTTGGTATTTTTTTCTGAAATGATTGAAACGTGGAAACATTATTTTTAGAGAGTAATACATCAGATGATTGGGAGAAGCTATCCAGCGGAGAGAAATCCCCGAAAAAAAGCGCTGGAAAAGAGGTGACTCATCTTTCGCCGGACAAACAAGTGTTCGGTTCATGAGGAAGCATTGATTTTGGATTATGTGTTTCAGGATGACGAATGGGAAGAGCCTTGAGAAGCATCATTAAGTTAAAGTCCAAGGATATTGTTTTAAAACCATGCCTCTACATATATAAAAGGAAAAAAGCTCTGTGATACCTTCCAATCATGGGCTAGTTTGGATCCCTCTAGGATAAAGAGCTCCGGAAATTGAAGAGACGACAACCACAAATGGACGTTTTATAATTTCATTTCTCGTATGTCCCATTCTGTGCAGGCATCCTTAGTATGTGCGATCACCATTACCTTGAGAGTTTTGTACAATAAACATGATTGGAGCCAATGTGTGTGATATAATATCTTGTATTCAACCAAAAGTAACATAAATGATATACAAGCGATCGGGGCTGGCAAGAACCATCCGACTCCATGTCTTCGTATAAAATCCAGCAAGGAAAATGCAGGCGTCACAATGAATAGAATCGGATCACTTCTCGTTCAACGACTCCCAAGCATCATCATCCCCCCAATTGTCACCCCAATTATCATTCGACTTCTTGCTCGAAGACTTGGAAGCTTTCTTGGCACCTTGATCGCTGCCAAAGTCGATCAGTGGATCCGGATTGGCCTTCTTCACACTCGAGCTTGAACCAGGTTTCCGAGATTTGGACGCCTCATCGTCTTTCCACGAGTCGTCTTGCCAATCCGATGCCCAATCCTCCGACCCTTGCCTGAAAATTGACGTCATTGTTATTCAATCTGCTACGGTATTCCTTCAACAAAGAAAACCAAATATGACACTGCTCGTTATTTTACCTTCCATCATTGTTGGAGAAGCCTTGAAAGCTTCCCCCTAGGCCTCCTCCTTCACTCGGTGATTGGGTGTGGTAACTGCTACTCGTGTTGCCACTGGAAAGTCAAAAGAAAAACAAGATTCATGTCAAAAGTGTTGTTCACACTTCATACATTGCCCTGAGGCAGAAAAGGCTTTGGTAAGAGGGGACCCTTTCTTCATAAATCGACCCTTTTGTGACTTGTGCAACACTAACAGACAGTGAAGTTCCATGTATCGGCCAAACTTTCACTCTTTACGACTCCTGAGCACGGACCTTAAAGACATTCCATGATGGATGAAACTCCCACGTGCACCACGTTTGATTAAACAATCTAACCTTTTCTCATCTTTATCAACCCAAGACCAAGAAGCCTCGCAAGAAAATGGAAAAGGAGTTTCCTTTCGCTAGTTCGATGGAACACCATTATCATTATTGGAATAACAACTCAGGAGGAGGTGGTGGGGCTCTTCCAAAGCTACCAAGGCCAATGCAATCATGAAGGTCGTTGCGTTTTTCAAGGTCCATGAAACCCACGCTTCAGACCTCAAAGAAGAGGGGAGAAGAAACAGAGCCTCATGCAACACTCATCTTTAAGCTACAAGGCTAATTCTTTCTCAAACATGCCATTTGGAATTGATTACTTGAAACATGTTCCAAATGAAAACATAAGAACATGGAGTGTCCCACTTTCTCTTGGCTCCTTTAGGCCCACCTTCACGAAAACCTACCTGTCAGAATCAGTGGGGTAATACTTTTGATGGTCACGATTAGAAGATTTCGAGAAAAATCCCGGCTTGTGATCTAGACCATGCTGATTTCGAGAATCTTTCGTGGAAATCGGTGTGTACGATCGATCCAGCAACCCGAACCCGAATCGGGCTCGTTCTGTACTAAAATCATCGAAATCTTCCTCAATATCACTACCGTCTCTGTCATCATTTGACGATGACGAGGATGTGACCATGCCATTGGATCCACTTCCTCCACTGAAATACCTCTGGAATCGACCAAACACCTTATCCATCCCGTTGGTTCTCAAAATGACTCACAGATTTGGTCGATTCAACAAAAACTTGCTCCACGATTTCCAGAGCACTATGGTGATATTTAAAGTACACGACACGTTTTGTCACTCACACAGCTCTTTAGAGAGAGAAGAAGAGGCTCTTGAATAACTGGCTATTATTATCATCGCGATCTCTTCCTGGACTCTGCTTCCCCATAGCCTGAAGGATGATGGTGATGTCCCCTCACAAGAATGCTCATGAAAAGCTCTCCGGTGTCGAATGGATTTGTGTGTTGGTAGTGAATGGTCGATTGCAGCTGTCCCTCTGGTTGAACGATGAATAATACCATTCCACCCTAACCAGATGATGAGGATGACATGGACTACTACATTCAAGCTTACTTGCTTGTAGGACGTCCCACCGCCACAACTACCACCTTTCAAGTCGAGAATCACGAGAGACTGACGAGCCCTCTCAATAGAACGATAAGACGAAGACGAAGAGTCCCTCGTTTTCCAGGCTTGCTTAGTAGCTTCGTTCAAGCGGGAATTTTCTCTCAAGGGAAGCCAGAACGAACGATCGAAGAGAAGCGTGAAACGGGACAAAATACGTGTAATGAAGGAAGAGTCCGACTAAATAAGGTTGGGAGCTTGGAAAGAGGTAGATGAAGAGCAGCTGGCCAGGGTTGGACGGTTTTTTCCACGTTTCCACTGGATTATCATCGTGCATATTGGCTTCACAATGAAGTCGGGGGCGATAACAAAACTTGTCAAGGGAAATCTACGCTAGGGTCTTCATTTTGATTAGGCTGAAATGTACGACAGCGTTGTGATAACACGAGGTTTTTGGAAGATGGCTTGGTTTGGTATCAGTACTATCGGTTCTAGATTGTTTTATGTTTTCCCATAATTCACGGTAACAATTTGAGACACTTTTTTGACTACTTCTTTACTCCTCTTTCACCTATTCCTTCTTGATTACAAAATAGGTCGTAAATAGATTCCTGAATGGAGGTATTCTTGAGCCTCGTTTGTCGGAAAACAAATACGTAATGCAGATTTAGGAGTGAACGAGACCAATTGTGATAGCTATTCCCAAATAAACACGCATTTAAAGAACAATTGAAAATAACCGTGAATAATCTACTCCAAGGTAAACAATAAGTTTCCACCCAAAATGCCGCCATTTGAGTTTGGCCATACGAATCAAGCATTCTAGGTATGATATGCATCGTTTTTTGAATGGGGCACTCAAAGGTTCCCTGAAAGAGTACTCGAAATCATTGTGAGCCCGGTAAAACTGGGTAGAACTGGGCTTGAGAGAATACGACATCTTTGAAGTCCTTCCATCTAAAGTTTCTGCATTTTATTATGCCTTTTTATCGCGTTTACTTGCAAGAATAAAAAGTTGTTATAATTGAGGAAAGTTGATTCAAACTCAAATTATGGATTGTCTCTTGGAACTTCTTTTGAATGGCCTTTTGTATTTGAACTCAAGAAGACCACCCCCATTTTATGTATAACCAGTGATGCCTTTAGCCGTCGATTCCATTGTGCTGTGGTTCTTGGGTTCGACGTGTTTGAGGCAACTTTACCTATACACTATATACTACCAAATTGACGCTCATGATCTCAGCTTACCTTTGAAAGCATAATGTTTGACCTTTTTAGCCTTTGAAGGCCAAGACGGGCCAAAAACATGGGTGCTGGAAGGTAACCTTCTCGTTCTCTTTAAAAAAGTTTCGATATTTTGTACTCATAATACATACTAAAAAGCTTCTTTAGTTTCATGTAATAATTAGTGACAAAGTCAACAATTGAAAGGTGAATTGCAAAAACTTTCTTAAATAACTTCTGTCATCTATATTATGAGTGCAAAATATCCAAAAAAATTACTATGTTAGGCATAACAGTCTGTACCACAGTCAGCCTGACGACTGCTACGAATGCGCAACGTCACCAGGGCTGCCATACAATTGTTCAACAAAAACGTCATTTTCATTAACAATGCAATAATGTAGGAAAACGCTCTAATCGCTTCAATTGACGTTCTAAATATTCACCAATCAATTTCGTATCTAGTTAGATTAAGTTTTCCTAAAAAGTAAGAAACTCAATGCAGATCAGCGTGGAGATTCATCAAGAGCTGACATTACCGAGTCAATTCACAGCAGCACTGGGCTTGAACGCGCATCGAGGTTTAAGGAGAACGAGAAGGTTATCTTCCGGCACCCATGTTTTTGGCCCGTCTTGGCCTTCAAAGGCTAAAAAGGTCAAACATTATGCTTTCAAAGGTAAGCTGAGATCATGAGCGTCAATTTGGTAGTAAATAGTATATAGGTAAAGTTGCCTCAAACACGTCGAACCCAAGAACCACAGCACAATGGAATCGACGTCTTGGGACCAAATGGCACATGCGCGTGCTCTTTTATTATAGCGCTCTAGATCAGATGAGGTCTTCTTACCTAGCATTTAAAGACGAATTCTCATAGGATTCGTATTCAGAGCGTTTGTTGCCACCCCAAAAGCTAGAAAATCCAGCAAATCCCGTCTTTCCAACTTCAGAGACCTAAAAAAGGGGAGGTCATTTAACTTCTGTTAAAACCTATTTCAACCAATTTAATAGATTAATGCTTTTTCGTAACAGAACAATAAAAACGCAATCAAATTTAAATAAACATATACTTACATATCCAGCAATGTTTGTCGCTTGACTCGACAAATCATTGAGAATCTGGCCTTCTTTCACCTGGTAAAATAAAATTGTCAGGCAAATAAATGAACGAACGAAAAAGAAAAAAATAACGGTCTCCGGATGAACCAATCAATCCAACAGACAACTCAAATGAGACCAAAAACAAAGACCTACTTTGCCAGACACAGATTCAGATACTTCAGAGACCTTTTGCGAGGCGATATCCGTAAATTTCCACCCGACTTCGGCCACTCGACCCGTCAATTTGGAAGCACCCATCGAAAATGCCGAAAGACTCTATTGGAAACCCAAAAAAAGCATTTGAAAACATGCTTTTTGGTTAGAATGTGGCGTCTTAAAAATCTCACGTTGGTTAATCCTCCGATGGGATTTTCGTAAAAATCTGTCGACATCGACCTGGTTGGACCAGTGCTAACTGCGTTTCCAAATCCGGCATATTTTCCACCTTGCGATGGTGGCAAGTCACTGAAATTATAAAAAAACTATATCATTCTAGGAACCAATTAACATATCTGTTTTAACGTACTCTCGACGAGATGCATTCTCATTTTGCTTCCGACTAAAGAAGTCTTCTTTCTGGGCCTTGAACTCGGAGCTATTAAAATCGGTTCCATTTTGATATCCACCTCCACCACCAGAGGATGATTGGAAATTGGAACAACTCTGACTAGTTCCTATCTTGGAATTAGAGGCCAATCCCGATGAAGGGGGAGCCTTGTAGCTTTGGGCCTCCGATTTGGACTCATCCCAAAAGCCACCTTGAGACTCCACCAAGATCTATGGTTTTTAACCATGAATTAAGAGGGTCTATTTGCAGTGGACACGAGATTGAATGATGTACCTTGTCCTTGTAAAGAGCGGCTGCCTTGCTATGATACTTCTGCTTGATGGGTGCCGAGGGATCCCAATCCTTCCTGGCAGTAAGGAAATCCTTGGCCTTCTTGTTGCCTCCCACTTTCATTTTGTTCAACTCGCTTTCTTTCCACTTGTCCATGGTCACGGATCGAACGAAACTCATGTGAACGCCGAGCCCGCGATGTTGGCCCGAACATTCCAGGCAGATCCAGATCCCATACGTGACTGACACCCATTGAGGATTGTGGGTATTGCACTCGAAGCATTTCTGAAATGGCAGGATTGGCATTCATGGCATGTTGGACGACTTCGAGCACTTTGAATCTCATATAAAGGAGAAAATGGGAAGCATCTTTCACACTTCTAAATTAAAATTTGAATAATTAGGTCCCATTCAAGCAAAACAAGTTTGGAACATGAAACTTTTTAAGGTCAATTCGACGGCAAAGTCAGTAAGATGAGAACATAATCGCAATATCGAAACAATCCTTTAGCCAATTAGTCCGCTTTGTTTCGACCAAATTCATATTATTGCAAATGTAACTTTTTTCCTTTCAGCTCTCGTAGACACACTATCCATCAATTTCCATGATTCATAAGATCTAACTAAGCTCAAGTGTTTCATGAATCAAATCTGACCTAACTTTGGCCATCAAGCTTAAATATCACTAAAATAGTTTCCCAAAAGATTAAAAAGAATGTCTCCTTGCTTCTTGCTGAACAACTTTTAATAATCTTTGAAGCCAGCATCAAATAATGAATTACTGTACATTAATTCCAATAGGTTGCAAGTTCAGTTTCCTTCAAGGCTCTGAATGCCATATGTTCAACATTGCGAAACGACACTTACATTATTATCATCTTTGGGTCGCAGCTCGGACAAAGCCCTTCGGGTCTTGGGACTGGCCATGGCAGTATCTAAGGCTACTCGTCAAGGTTGGTGTGACCCACCCAAAGGCCTTCTCCACCCAACAACGACCAATTCCAGGAAGTAAGGAAGGCTGGATGATGAGCGGAACCTCTGACAGTCTAGCAGTATGTATGTAGTACAAGTAGTTTGCAGTAGTGGTGGTGATGGACAAGTTGGTTAGTATGTGGGCATGGGCATGACAGGTGGCAAGTAAGAATGCACAGCGAACCGAGAGCCCTCTAGATCATGGATATACTTGCAGAAGAGGATTCGAAGACAGCTGTTTGTTGTTGTTTTTGAGAGCCCAATGAGGCCCTATGGACTGAACGATAGGCAAGTGTTCAATATTTCATAATAAATCAGTGAAAAAATTGTCAAGACATCATTCTAGTTTGTGTATCTGTCTCTTAGAGATAATTAAATGCACCCCATTCATGGGTAAATCACGTTCACCACTCAACATCAACCCTATTCAACTTATCCTGAAATACCAATGGTTTCAGATTACCAGTACCTAACAACACCATCAAAGTGAAGCATATTGTGCTCCATGAAGATGATCTGTTCTTCAATGCATTCTGCATGAATAATCATTCAGAGGGAATCATCAACAACTCAAATATAAGTTGGCAAAAAAATTGCTCAATCTCGAGCTTCATCTTAATTTGGCTTGTTAAAATGTTGATATTTGGCATCTACTGGATTTCAGGCATTTCAGACGATAAAATACTGACTAAAAATGATGCTTTTATGGGGAAGAGTGTGGATGCTGTGACTGTGAGTTTCATTGTTAATATCATGGCCACAGTTTACCAAAAAGTCAAGTTTTCATGAAACTTGATCTGAGTATAATTGAACCCGTTGTCTGAAGTTGGTATTATCATATTCAAGTTATACATGCGTTTAATTGCGATCCATTCTTAGTTTTGTGCGAGACATTGGTCTGAAGTAGCTCAGTTTTGACATATTCCTGAGAACACTAAGCATCATTTAAAACAAATGGCAAGAAAAGGAGCGCTATCTAATGCTGCAACAATAATCTGAATTGATGTTTGCTATCAAACACTTTTTTCTATCGTCTTTCGGCAATTTCGTTCAAATTCAGTGCAGAGCCGCACCGTTTTAAGGGCCTCATTGGGCTTCGCGTCAGCTGAAGTTCGCGTCCTGTGGTGAGAGGTTCCTGTCTAGATCGAGACCGAGAGAGATGGAGCTGCTGTCAGATGGCCTTGTCGCTGGGGATGACGACGAGGACGGCAGCGAGGTTTAAGCTGACGTCAGGGATCACAATGCAGCTGAGGATTTACCCGCCTCTTTCTAAACCACTTGAGGGGCTTTACCACAATTAGGATGAAATTTAGATGCAATAAGATATTCAACCACTATAGTAATGTTAGAACTACTTACTTGTCATGAAGCATAAAGTAATTTTTGTCATTTGTTTGTTTTATACTTCCCTTTATGTGTCTATTTATATTCTTTTTTTTAAATATATGATCTCACCGAAAGCGGAGAACTGGTTTGTGTGTAGATAGTTTTGGATCTTTTAGCTTCAAATTGATGCCAAAAAAAAGTTTTGACTCCCAATGGTTTAATTGATTTAAGGTGGTCTGTTAGAAGTAAAAAGAAATTAGAAATTGCTGATTTGTAATTGAAATCGTTATTCAAATAGAACTGCACATGGTTTCTACTTGGATTTCTGATTCTAATTGATTTCTCTTAACGTTTCGAGTCTTTCTGACTAAAATTGCATCGTTCCTGTGTTCGATAATTAAACAACTGTCATGATTAGTGATCATTAGTCTTGGAATTTGAAAGATAATTTGCCGTTTAACAGGAATTCAAGATGTAATGCAGCTTCTAATTACGAGCACCAAAAGTGGCAAGTATACTGTATATGGCTCGTGGCTCTTACTGAGCAGCTTTTGACTTTTTTTAACACAAGGATATCGTAGCTGAGCTCTAAAAGACCCAAAATATGAAGAGAAATCAACTTAAAGATGGAAGCTGCAATTTTGGCAACAAGTTTAAGTTGAGGATATCTCTGAAATCAAGAGATTTTGCCCGTTTTGCCGCCATTAAGTAGCAATTGTTGTAACCTTCGGTTAAAACAGTATGAGCGGACTTGCAATTGCAATTAATTACATTTGAAATCCAAGTAATCGAGTTAAAAGGTCCTATTTTTCAGTAACACAAGGCTTGCTTAAGTGCTTTTTATTTAATCACCATGAAAGTGAATTTTGCATATTATTGAGCCAACCCCAGCCAAGGTATCCTTATGTGAAATGTCGATTGTTTCCACGAACCTAGACTCTTTGAATAGACGGCAGAATACAAATGACTAGGATTTCTCAAAATGGGCAGATCAACTCAGCACAGCCAACGGCCCTGTTTTACCCACAGACCATATAATGGCTAGACCTCGCTTCGTGCGAGAAAAAGGTGGACAACTTTGCTTCATCAGCTGGTAGATAACACTACACCCTAAAATGGTGGGAATTTCGAACTTTTCAAAATTTTGCCAGCGTGGCCAAATCCTGAACAAACTCAACGTACCGTACGTACTTTGTTCTCGACGCGAGCGAGCGTCGTTACTTCTGATCACGCGGTCGCCCTGAGATTTCGAAGCTAGCGCAGCTGGGCCAAGTGGTGTCACTTTTCTCTCGCCGACGGACCGGGCCAATGCGACATCTAGTCATTATATGATCTGTGGTTTTACCCCTTGTTGTATGATCTAAAACGCTCACTTGAGCAACCTTTGTGCATGATCCATTGACACTGGTCAGTCTAGAAAGTTGAAAAACGTGTGGAACGTGGTTACCTCCTAGTGTTGTTTTATTTATACAAGTTCCAAGTGGTAACCTCCATGTCTTCTTTCGCGAGAGTCAGAGGATTGCTTTATCTTCTTATATGTATATATACTCAATAATTCTTTTAAGATTTGATGACACGAAAGACAAGCAAAAGGAAAAAGAAGCAGATGATAAATCCCTTCTTCACTTCAAGAGCTACAGAGCTACGCTATTAGCTTCAATCTTTTACAAAAGAAGATCGCTTGAAGGTCAGCGATCCTCCTTGTTCCAAACATGATAAATTTCAGAGCCAAGCTGAGTGACAGTAGTTATGTAAAAGCCTCTGATTGAAAAACGATAAGGTCAACTTCAGCCATCAACGTATTCAAGTTGGCGGAAGGCCAACATCGATTCACAATCGCTTCCCAACGGACGTACAAACAATACAAAGTGTCACAAGAGAGAAGCATTGTCATGGGGCAAAAAATCGTCAGTACATGTGACAGTATTCGCCGATGCATCGTTCATGATTTAGCAAATAAAATTGCTATCAGGAAGTAACCTTCTTTCTTCTTAAAAAAATGATTGATCCCAGACTTTATTTCTTGTGAATCGAAGAGTTGCTTTTGCATAGGGAACATTAAAAATTGAGCTCCTCCAACATAACTGTTGTCCACTTGAAGAAACTTAAGTGTAAAATCTTTCGAGAGGGCTTTTCCACCAATTTGTTGAAGGCAAATTCCTTTTGTTTGAAAGCATTTTCACAGGTTCAAAGTTTAAATCAATTTTAGTTTTTGCGAAAGTTTGGAGGTTAATTGTTGATCTGAAAAGGAATAAATCCAAGCCTTAAGGTCTAATAATCGTAAGGGAAAGGGGTTTCGGACAAACGATGATTGTATTTTGAGTTTGGATGAGAAAAAAGAAAAAAAGCTTTCGGATTGAAAGGAATCATAAAACATCAAAGGAACTCGTTAAAAATATCCAAAAATCTTTGAATTGAATTGAAAAATGAAATAAAAAGATATCCCCTCGGAGTAGTGAAGCATAAAATGAGGAAAACTCAGAAATCACGAATACAGGTGCTGAGTTTTTGGCAAGTAAACCTTTGCCAAATGTAGCCATTTTAAGCCCAAAAAGTGGAAATTTAGGGAAATTTAGTTTTTAGGTCAAAAATTTTCAGCCTTAATTATTTTGTGCAAAATTTCTGGGATTTTCTGAAATTTGCCCGCTCGTTCATGATTCACCCCTGTTATTATGCAAAGTTTAGGAATGTCACTTCTATTGCAGTTTGACGCTGATTTAATGGCCTAGGAGTTGCATTAAATCAAAAAACTGCGAGATCTGAAAAATAATAAGGAAACCTCGCTTTATATTTGATTCTAGGATTGAAATTGTTTCGATTGTCTGAAAATACTTATTTGCTTGATTATGCCATTTCCAATCCAAACAAGACAAAATGATCCCAAACTTTACAGAAAGAAATCACGACAAAAACTTCTGCCATAACTAGTTCTCACGTCAGTGCATGATCGATAGGCTGATTATTCAAAGCTTCTAGGCGACTAGTTCCGTTTGTTACTCGATCTTTCCACGGGTGCCAAGCCAAGAGCGAAAGCGGATGGAACACATGACAAAATTGAAAGAATGCGAAAAAAACGGGCGCTAGGAAAGCCAGTGTCAGGTCAGGATGATAATTAAGGATGTCTTGAGTAGCTTTCTATGTCAACCGGAATGAGCAAGAAACCACCAGGGTGTCTCAAGAGTGGAGTGATCCTCAGTAAGATCCCAAACATTTAAGATTATTTTTTTGTGCCCTTAATTCAAAGATTGATGTTCCTCGTGTCACAACATTATCATCAACAAGTCGTATAAAGTAGACTGTTCCTGAGGCATCCTGTTGCTGGAGTAACTCGGATGACGACAGCCATTGTTCCCAAACTACTTGCGTGGACTTCTTAAGCTTCAAAAGAATTCTAATTACATGTTTTCCTTCTTTGATATGAAATTTAACTTAAAAACAATCATAGACAACAAACCTTGCGTTAAAACGAAAAAGAAACACTATAACTCGCCTCATTCGCAAACTCAGATGTCCATATTTTCGACGAGGAAGTACTCCATGTGATTGAACTTGGGCCAGCCTGTTCCAAGTCTCAAGATCGTGTGTCCTTCTTGGACTTCAGTTCCATCCAGATTCGAGTGCGTCGTTGTTGGCGGGGTCTGTGTTCCATCTAGACATGGTCTTGATCCATAACGGTTCCCCCCTCAACCACATTGATAATCTGAAAGCCTTCTACCTCAACCATCCGGATCTTTTGGCTCGAGCTCAAAAGTTTGCCGATTCCAAGAAGAAGTTTGTCAAACCTGAAGGGGTCCTCTATGTACGTCAAAAAGAGTTTGCGGTCACGTTCCACGGAGATCGATTCATCGATGACTCCAAAGTGATCTGGTGTGGGACAGAAGATGTCCTCACCTGCCACGTTTTAGTTTTGCATCATCAACTCACTCAGGTCACAGCTATTGCTCATTTCGATGAGTACGTCAAAGAGTCTCGATTGGAGCAATTCGTGACCCAATTCCTGGAACGAGTCCGAGATCAGTATTTTGTCACCTCAGAGTCCACCGACGACTTCTCGAATGATTATGAATGGGAAGAATGGGATGAGACCGAATCAGAAGACTCTGATGTGTCTGAAAACAACCTGGAGAACTTTGGTAAGAGTAATTTATGGCGACACAATCAAATTTGTCAGCTTGTAATCAACAACTTGATAAATTCAAGACCTAGCCTGAAAATGACCGATATTTACTGGGATTTTTAAGCGGTTTAGAGATGAATCCGTAACAGCCACATTTCTATTACAGCTTCTTCTCGCTAATATGAAATGATGAAAATAAATGCAACAAAGTTAATGTCTAGAAGATGATTGAATTCTAAAGGAGTGCTGGTTTGAATCTCAAAGCAAAGCCAGATCATTGTCCACATTTTTTTTCCGACAAGTTTAGTCAAGTCCAGAATCAGAATGTTTCTCGGTATATGGATGCAAGTTTTTGTTTGAAAATTTGGTTCAAAAAGGTCTGAGAGGATAATCGTCCCTGGAACCTTTCTTTCATTAGACAAAATTGTGCGAATTATGATGGGGCAAACAAATTTTGCGTTGACCATAGATGCAACAATATTCGTTGATATTCGCCTTGGTGGCGAATATGTTGTTAAGTCAAAACACCATGATGATTTTAATTACGTTCCTAGAACATTCCCAAATATAAATTTGTGACAAAATCTCATTTTGCTACGCAATTCTTTCAAAAAAAAGTTTTTTTTTGTCAACTCAAGACAGTTTCAAATTCCATTTCTAATCGCTTTTTTCCATTTCTAAAAATTTCAAAAATATTGACAGCAATAAAGCTCAAGTCTTCATTGGAAATGAATTTGATGATATGTTTCCGGATATGTTTGCAGAGAGGAAGTCTTGATTATTATTCGTCTGAGAAAGTCATCTAACACCTGCGGTCGCAATGTTGACAACAAGCAACGACCTTGTCAAAAGCGTTTTCATTTCGTGCCTCCGTTTCCTTCCTAATTCTATCTTCTTCCCTCTCTCGTTTTCCCACTTAAACTTCGATACGGTTCTATCAAAATGGAAACTTCCCTACTTATCTTTACGGTGGTTTGTCTAATCTTCAACCAACTAATCAAAGGTACTCCTTTTGATCGAATCATTCCAGATTTTGAGGAGCCAATTCAATTGCACATGATTGGTGGATACGCGGATAGCGCGGGCAAAGCCCAGAAACTGACCATGAGGCTGCTTCGCTTCTTCATGACCTTCAACTTGGGGTGACTAGACATGAATTAGGAAACCAACAAGCAAGCAAGCACTAAAGACTTTAATTCAGTCTTTAGCAAGCACTAAACAGATGACCAAGACTTGATTGGTCGTCAGGTTACACAAGCCACCGAGAAAGTAGATTAAGCTCGGATTTTGACCACATTATATCATTTTCAATTAGAATGGTTCGTGAAATTTTCATTCTCTCCGTAATCATACATTTTTGGGGCCTCATATTGATTTCCGTCTTATGGATATTACACAACTTCTGAGGCCACTCTTTATTTCTCAAAATCTATTCCTGGTCCATTGTTTATTTGTGGTTCGTCCAAAGCCACTCATGATGGACCGAAAAGGCTCAAAACCGAAAAAGGGCATAACCGAACCCGAAAGCAGCTGACAACATAATTGTATAAATGCAAAATCCACTTTAAAAATTAAATTGCTCATTTGTTCGATGTTTGGTAGTCGCAAGTTTTGAAAAATCGGAAGACTTAAATTTCAGAGGTTTTTGGACTTGTGCGTCTTGTGCTTTTCAAGTTCAAGGATAATATTGAAACCTTACATGTTTGACCTCACAAAATCTCTTTCACCTCTAATTTTACTGGCCTTAAATCAAACCATACAAGCAATTTCTAATCGCTTTTGGAAACTTTTGCGACAAACTGAAATTAAATAACAATTATTAGTGCATGGCATTTTCTCGAAACAAACTTATTTCTCTGTTACAATTTTTCAAAACCTCTTGAAAGAGTACAAAAGATGGCGCAAAAAGACAAAAATACTACGTGTAGAATCGGATGTGGCTCCTCCAAGAAATTTACGATAGATCCTTGGATCTACTTTAGCCACAATAATCTTATAAGTGAACAAAACACCACAAAAAAATACGAAACATAAGTCAAAAAAGTAATTTATTCATTCATGGTTGACTTTTCATCAAGTTCACATAGATACTAGTACTTCAGCCTTGCAAGGGAGTTCCAAAAGTAATATCAAAATTCATCTGTATGCTTTATTTAATCCTGAGTTGACTTTTATGTATACAATTATCTAAACTTTACCATTACTAAAATGCATGATAGTCATTGCAACACATTAAAATACTACCTGGCTGCAGATTTCCATGGATTTCATGGCGTAGACGCACTTTAACTATGCTTAATGGCTTAGATTTGGCAACTTTTTGTTTCCTTTTTAGCCGTTTTTCCAACTTTTTATAAACTTTTTTCGGTGTTTCATACTTTTTTCCTTGCTCTAGTCATAACAGTGCTAAATTAATTAATATTTCTAGCAATATTTTTATAGCTTTAGAGGATTTTACCTCTTTTTAGGAGTATCAAATATCTACTGCGTACATTTAAAAATACAACATCAAAATTCGAAGTCACTATTTTTTGAAATACTCTCAGTTTGGCCAGACAGGGCCATTAAAAAAACTTGATTCAACACTAAACGACCCTATTCAGTCTAGTCACCCTCAAGTGATCTTTCAATCGTCCCAGGCCAAATTTGAGTTTTGAGCTGGACACGTTTTGTGTGGGCGAGCCCAATTCCAAAAGGGGTCATTACTGCCACAACGAGCCCAAAGTTGGTGGAGTGGTCGTGGATGTGGCCAATGGGAGACCCTATCCGGCGGTCTTTAATCGAACCTTCGTCTCATCCAATGCCGATGAAGATCTTCAAACCACACTTCTATTAGGTAATTACAATATTTCTCGAGTATAAATGAGAAAAGTTTCAACCAAGTCGTTTTGCATTACTCAGGAACAAACCAATGTTTTTTGAACACATCCGTAAACAATTTTTGAATTGCTTGAATGACTCTTGCTCTGCCACGACTCTTAAAATGAAACTTCAGGGGATTTTTTTTGTAAAATAGTATGCTTGGTAGTAACTTATTTGCTAACCCTTCTCATGTAGGCCTCCAAAAAAAGTAAAAAAAAACTTCTCTAGATGTTCTAAATAAAATTTTCTAAATTCCAGGTCCTTCGCTGATTCCTAAGCCCTCCAAATTGAAGTTAATGATTTTACAACGAGAGGACCAAGGCTACGCTAGTCGAGCCGTTGCTTAAGTTCTTCTTCGGTAGAAGAATTTGAAGAAATTAAACCACCTCCATTCCATTACTAAAACTTAAGATGAGCTTGAAATAAAAGCCGAATGAAAATTAGCCTTCATTCCTCATTAATTCAAACCTTGGTCATCAGTCACTTCCCTCTCAGAGAATTATAAACTTGAGAAGAAATTTTCCAACCACACAATTGTTGTTGGTTCGTTCAAGGTCTTTGGACGGAAAAAGAAGGTATCAATAGTACCTAGTTGGGGTTGTGTTGTTCTTGGCCAGACCTTCCCCCAATTGACCTCGACCTCCCTTGACAAAACATTGTTGCTCGAAACGACCACCTCAAGAGTTCGACAGTCAAGGCCATTTATTGGCGTCCCCGTATCTTCCTTGATCACACGTTGAACATCCAAAGCAAGAAGGGTGGGTGGTTTTGCATAGTTTCTCACCTGACAACAATAAGAACTCTCACATGAGGGGGTCTTCAACACTTTTGAATGCTCATTGGTTCAACAATCATGGTTCTGCTTTCAATAAGAAGGAAGAAAAATTGCTCACCTTGTCATTTACGTATTGTGAAGATTTTAGACAACAATTTCAAACCTCGGAAATCGTACAAATAAGAAATCCAAACCTAAGTTGCACTATAAATAGTTTTCCTTGGGTTGTTATGAAACTGAGTGTTTAAATCCATAATTTTCAGTCACTCGTTTCTGGCTCGTATGTTAACGCAAATAAGAAAAACTCAGGTTGTATGTTAGAGTAATCATAATGGATTCTACTTCCATATCCAAAGATACAACAACATTTGTCTGAAGGACATCATTTAGCGTTGATTTTCAGCTGAAAATGGTTTTGGCAAATAAAAGATAAAGCTAACATGCAAATAAGCATTTGACAAGGCACCCTCCCTCGCTCCCTGTAGTATGTAAAAATGGAAGTGTGCGCGTCCTTTCCTGTGAAGTGAAGTGTTTGTCAAGATGTTGGTTGTCGTGCGCCCAAAGCATTTCTCAACGATCAACAGGTCTGATTCTCTACATAACCAACTTCCCCGTTGCCTGCCAAACCAACAAACCAACCGTCGGAAGTGGAGGACGGACTCGGGCGCGAAGCATCGTCAGGATATGAGTCGAAATTCTGCTTGAAGCCGTCAGTTCTTCCGGAATTTTTCACGTTTAGACACATCTTCGGACTATCATAATCCATCCAGGGTTGGTGGTCGTACTTTCAACGTGTATTCATATTCAAGTTGTGGAACTTGGTAATGAGAGCGTGTTGGTGAACGAAGTTATCAAGAGATTGCAGATTATCACAGGTAAAATAACATATGCAAGTTTTATTTAGAAGGATTTTTGTAGCTTGCTTAGACCAAATCTGAAGCCATTCATTGGGCCGCATGTTAACGCACTTATTTCAAAAGCGAGAGTATACCAAAATCAAGTCGAATTAGCATTCGTCGAGTATATACTCTCCCTAGTTGCTGCGTTTCAAACACAGGAGTGGTCACGAGTATATACTCGAGGCCGGTTAATCTGACTTGATTTTTGTGTGCTCTCGCTTTTGAATTAGGTGCGTTAACATGCGGCCTAATTACGGAAGGGAAATGGTCGTCTAGAGCATTTGTCCTGTCTAGAGGCACCCATTAGGGTGGATGACCTTCAGCGTTTTTTGAACCAAAGTTGGTATGACGTTGTTGCCGTAAATATAGCTTGACAAAAGACCCTGGTTCATCTTGCTTTGCTTGTTCGTCTTTTGTGGTTTTAACATTCTGAATATTGATTGGGTCCAAAAATGAGAAACCGAATCAAACCATATTGTTTTTTTTTCGCTCTCATCAAGAAATTGATCAACTCTGTTTGGACAGGGAAGCTTACTATTGAATGCACAATCACAAAGTATGATAATGAATGGGCTCAAAACTTTCATGTTACAATCTATCTCACAAATGGGTAGATGCCTCAGCATTTGAGGCACGTTTTTAAAGAAATGTTCCTCAGCTCTAACAATCCACCTATGTCCATGAAAATTGTCGCAGGTGGAAATATTTGTGCTCTATTTTTTCCTTTCATCAAACATTATGCAAAATGTTTGATTTTTGTTCATGGATGTGCTTATTTGTTCTGGTTTGTATAACAATTCACACATGACAATGCATAGTTTTGAAGAGGAAAAACTTCAATCACACGCGTTGTCCTTGATTTTGTTGTTCTTTATGAATGTAAAGTCAAGATTCGATTGAAAGGGTAAGTCCATCGAAATCCAATCAAGAAATCAGAAATTAGAGACCATGGACAATTGCATAGAGAGTGAATGCTTGAATAAAACCATATTCCGTTCACTTCCGCATTTCTTCAAGAAAACCGGTTTTCAGTCAAATGCGACTTGACTTAACCCTCAGAGGGGAAATGAAATGATTGAAAATGACGATGAGAGAAGGGAAGAGAACCAGCAATACATAATAATGGTTGGCAACCGTCGTCTGTTGTTGACTGGAATATTAGTCACGTCGTTGTGTAATTTTACAAGGACAAGCACACATTTCTGCATGTTCGTTTGATAGAGATCCAACGTTTCTCACTATGTTCATTGAAATTAGAAATGCGATCTTAAATAGAAATTGCATGCTACCGCAAATTTGATGGTGCAAATTTCCCAACGAGTACATTCGATGGTTTTTAAATCCTGTATTTAAACCCATGTTCTCTAGGGGACTTCATTGTTCGAACTAGCCTCGATTCCCTAGGATTAGGAGGTGAGTAAAACCTCTACGATCGCTACAATTGATCTCAAAGCCTGGGTTGGGACAAAGCCCATGAATGCTCTTGAAAACATACAGTATCAGATACCTTTCATACCTTCTCTGAGTGCTGTACAGCCCTAGCTTCTGGAGTCTCTCCCAATGCAGTGAACAAATAGATATCATTGTAATGTGTTGATTTTGCACTTTATTTGTATGTGAATATTGAATTATGTGTGCAAAAATGCGAAATTATTATGTCAACTAAATCATTTTTAGGTCATATCAAACAATTGCAGCACGCATATGTCGTTTAAAAAATAACTAAATGCTAAGCAAGGCCCTGTATCACTGTGGAATCCTAGTCCGCATTCGGAAAAATTAAGACAATTTATCTACCCTTTTGTTTTACAGATCTAACCTCAGTTTAAAATGAAACTATCTCTGCTATGTTTAGTCACAATGGTGACTCTTTGCACGGCTCCATTTCCTCCGGATGATCCAAGATCCGCGTTCAATCCATTCGTGATCCCTTGGTGGCAACAGGCACCATTTTGGTTCCGTAACGCCCTGCATATTCATCTCACAGGAGAACCCCTCACACCTGAAAGGAGGACAAGTGCGGGCGAACCCGCCCTAGTGCCAGGGGCATTGAATCGTCAAAAGACCTTTGGAAATCCCAGGTTCCCCAATGCAATTCGAAGGAGACCAGCTCAAAGATTTGTTCGCTCCAAATTGGTCCAATAACAAAAATTGGATCTCGTTACTTGAGTCTTCCCCAAAAAATATTAATAATTATTTATCGGACACTTTGTTTAAATAAACGTTGCTTACTAGGCACACCAAATAGATATTTTATTGAGAGTTCATTTCAGTACTTTTCCATAGGTTTTTGGTACGCCTAAATATTTGTGTGTATTTCTATTTTTATTGATCTACATTCTTTTGATATTAAGTATTATAGATTTGACAAGATTATTCAGGAATAATTGTACATATTGCATGTATCACACGACTAGAATACACTGTTGTTGTATTGTTATTATTCATGTCATCTTTACTATTACTGCTATTGGCTGACGCCATCCCTCGTTTTGATATCGAGATCAATCAAAAATGGGAATTCCCCTACGGATATGAAAATATGGAAGCCTCAATTTCCCAGACTGTGGCTAATGTTGTCCTTGGGTGGCATTGGTCGTTTGGCAAAAATGAATGGAATGATGGGGGAGTCAATCGTCGGACGATTTCAGATCGCGAAAGGTAAAAAGTTCTTGGAGCTGTTGAAGTCCCGAGTATTGGATTTCCATGTTGGAGAAGTAATCCGGGATCGGCCCCAAACACTCGTCCAAATTGCGTTCCAATGTCGAATATAAATGATGAACCACACCTTTCAGAGCATGAGACTCCTCAGGATAGAACTGAAACGGAAGAGGATGTCAATCATGCCATGTGCCACTTATTTTCAGGTTGTGATAGTCAAACTCAAACTCAAGCTACTGTGAAAAAACGAAGCCGACTCGGATTAAGATGTGCACCTTCAATATCTTTTCATTGGTGCTAGGTGGTGGCATAGGTATTTGGATCTACATGTTTCTGGGTGTTTTGTATGGAGCTTCAAATCATCGCGATGAGTGATGGATGATTGGTGATGAAGTGGCTACAGATGCGTGTCGAGGGATTTATTAATAAGGAGATCGAGACGAATCCCCACTTGAAGTGAGACATTAACACCAAGAGGAAACACTAACTAACCGACCCAAGGGCCCAAAACATCGTCAGTTATCGATCAAAAAATGGAACATAAAACATGCAACAACAATGTTGAAAGGACCTTAAAAATGTTTAGGTTCTACTACTGATCAAGGCGAGTAGTTATATTAAGGGCGACCACGCATTAGAGGGCACCTCAAAAAAGGCAAATCCAGTACGTCCTTGCTTCGATCAAAGTAGGTCGCACCCAGAGAACAAGTCTGAATGGTACACGGGGGGTTTACTTTCAATACCAAGAGGCCTCTTAGTAATCATCCTGATCATGGAGATGATCTTCCGCGTCATCTGGGTTGGGATAGCATTCCCCGTCATCGACACACTGGGGACTAAACCAGTCCGGAATGGGTCCCAGACATTGCTCCAGATAATGTTCCATCGACTGGAAGAAGTGTCTTGCCGAACCTTGCAAGTTATGCCTCTCACCGGGGTAAATCTGTCGTAAGTCACACAATCACAAAACGAATACATCAACTCGTCCCCTTAATTCATTGCCTAGATACTTGGCCCGTACAAATAACATTAAAAGAACACAACATCGACTGCTTTGGAATCGCTTTTGATCGGAGTAGAAAGAAAAGACAAGGAAGAAAACCTATTTTGTTGAGGCATTTTAAGCCGTTTGGTCAAATAATACTAGGTACTTCAATTACGAAAAGCCTAAGTAGCGTGGGGTTGTTGTTGGTTGTTGTTATTGGTGGTGGTGTCTCCTACCAATTTCTACATTTAGTGAGTGACCCTGCGGCGGTGCTAACATTAAAGGCCAAAACAACGTACGGTTTGGTTGGGGTACATATCTGATTGAAGTTGTACTACGTACGTACGTTCCTGGCCAGACGAGGGCTATTCTTACCATTTGCCTGAATTGAACATTTTCCTCCACCAAAGTTTTGGTGAGAAGCATGGAATGTTGGAGGTGCACGTTTTCGTCTGAGGTTCCGTGAATGAGGAAGAACTTCGACTTGCGCTTCAGAAACCTGTTCGCCTGTTTACTCACGTCGGCATTTTCGTAGCCTTTCCAATTATCTTCTACTTCAGGCATCCCCATGAATCGCTCCGTGTAGGCAGAATCTATAAAAACATCATCCACTTCAACAATCCAAGTTCTGTAGGCCATTGAAATTTCCCCTACCATAGAGTCGCCAATCTGTCACTGGAGCCACTGACATAGTGCATTTGATGAGATCAGAGGAGTCTTCTACCAACATGCGACTGGCTAAGTAACCACCATAACTCCAACCCCAAACTGCCACCTTACTTTTATCCAAGTATGACGTATTGTTCAGAAGGAATCTGCAAATCAGGTTACAAGGTCAAAATTTAATGGTGATTTTGATTGTCAAATGAAGTGAAAGTAACTCACTTTAAAACATGGAGTGTGTCTGAGACTTCAAGACGTCCCAGTTCTCGAAACACGGCATGTTTAAAATCATTCCCAGAGAACCCTGTTCCTCGGACATCAATATGCGCCACAACAAAGTCTCGTTGACTGGAGAGATAGTGGTCCCATTCTAGTCTCCATCTTGAGGACACGTCTTGTGATCCAGGACCACCATATCTGTATTAAATCATATTTTGATATCTTTCTCAAGTAGATTGGAAGTAGTAAAATGAGTTTGTGGACAAATCAACCTTTTAACAGATGGGGGCCTGTGTAAAAATGCTCATTTCGCTCGAAAAGGCTCTTAAATTCCACTTTCCTTGTGTTTCTAAACAGGGCTGAAAGCCTAACCATTTTCTTCTTTCACTTCGACTCCTTTGAAAGTCCAATTACTAGGCTTTAAGACATGTTGATGATGCCACAAATATACACAGACGGATCTTTGGCCATTTAAATCTGTCCGTACCACATCGAATGCACTTTTGATTGTGTGGAGAGGGTTGATCTGAACTGAATTTTCTAGGTTGTCAACGAACCACAGGGTGTAAAGCACACTCGTGATTTCCACTCCGAAATGTCTCTGAATGAAGAGTTGGATTAGAGCGCGGTTGTGTGCTTCACCGTCCTGTACTCGAATTTCCAGACCACGTCGATAGTTTTTGTAAAAAAGCTTATTTACATGCCGTGGAGGCATTTTGTTGATAAAAGTTCTAAACGTCCACAGTCGGACTCTCTCTCTCAGGCTATCATTCTCCTCTCGCTACACTTCGAATCGATAAAATCAGCCTGACCAACTGTAGAAGATCAAAAAGAGCAAAAAACCTCAGTTAACAAGCAAATTTTGGAGCTAAAAGAGCTAACTTTTCTTGGAAAAAGAGTTAAAAAAGAGCTTAATCTAAAAATTAGTATTTTCATATTTTTGGACCTAAAGTGATTGACAGGGCCCTTCTACAGGGTCCTCCATCTAAATCTGGACTGAGTTTTTAAGTTATATCACATGTTATATTTATCAGAAAACAGAAATTTCAACTGCAACTAATAATTTTGATAATTTTGAACAGGTTTTCATTATTTAATTTCGACGTAGCCACCCTTTGCCTTGATCAGGGCCTCAAACCGCCTCACTGTGGACCCTACACAGGCACACACTTCATCCTCCATGATCTCATCCCATGCCCGGGCAAGTTTTTGCTTGAGGATGTTGATGTTGGCTGCGTTTTTGAGGCACGCCCTGCTCTCCAGAATGGACTATATGGAAAAGTCCATTGGGTTCATGTCAGGGGAGCAGGGCGGCCATAACTCCTTGGGCCAGAAGTCAGAAAACATGGAGTCGCAAAACTGCTGGACAAGTTTTGCCCCATGGCTTGGAGCTGAATCCTGCTGGAAGGTCAGAGGGGACTCCCCATACACCTCTTTGACCCATGGGACCACCACCTCTGACAACATGTGTAGGTAGACCCCCTGGTCAATCTTCACCCCCTCTTCAATGAAGATCAGGGGCGTCTTCTTGCCGTCCGTGGTCACCCCGGCCCACACCATCACGGATTGCAGCTTCTGCCGCCTGGAGGCCGTCAGCTGGTTGACAGAGATGTCCCCCTTTGCCCGAGCTAAAACCCTATCATTCTGAGCGTTGAGGACGGCCTGGACTGTAAACAACTTCTCATCGGTCCACAGGACTGGTGGTGCCGTGCTGGACTTGATGCGGGAAAGGATTTGGCGCCCACGTTCGAGTCTCTTCTTCTTATTGGCCTCTGAGAGAAGATGTCGGCGGGTTTTTTTGTAGGGGATAAATTGAAGGTCCTTGCGGACTGCTCTCCTCATAAAGGACTCGCTCACCGCCTCCTCTTTTGCCAACTTGTTGATGGACCTCGCAGGATTCCGGCGGATCTTCTCCCGGATCCTCTTGATTAAGGCCGGACTTCTTACAGGTCTTACCCGTTGGTGAGGCTTCCTCAATGTTGTTCCGGACTCCTTGAATACTTTGATGGTCTGAAACACCGTGGACCTGCCAATCTTGCCCCTGAATATCTTGGCTATGGCTGTTGCACTTTTCCCTGCTTCAAAAGCGGCAATTATGAGGTCGCGACGTTGTTGTTCTGAGGTCATTTTGAGCTGTCTACAACTCGAATTCATTTTTTTTTTGTTTTGAAATCTGATTGAGGAGAAACACAAGGATCATGAGGAAGTTTTAATTTGCCGGGAAACTTAAAAATGTGGTAGTGAGAACGAATTATTTTTCAGTCCGGATTTAGCTGAAGGACCCTGTAGACTTGAAAAAATGGTTTTATGACGATGTTGGCATTTTACATGTTATAGATCAGGGGTCGGCAACCACTTTTGGGTCAAGGCCCACAAATTTGTTTACATGTAGTCAGGGGCCCGCCAAACAGACGGTGGTAGGTTTTGCGGCCCACAAATCAACGATCAAAGAGCTTTGGGTCCACGAGTCCAGTACCATGGATGTCACATGGGCCCAATATTTTGGACTTTCCCAATAGCTCCTGGTCCCACCAAAAACCATCCTTGGGCCCACCGATTACCTACTCCTGTTATAGATAGATCAAGGATCAAGGAAGACCTGGATACTGTTGCCATTGGCATTGAAGCCGTTCTTCTATTTCTTGAGAGGCCAGAGAAAAATCAAATTAAACTAGTAGTACTGCTGGTAATTTAAAGCTTGAGTGCTTAATTTCAATGTGATCGAATGAGCTCTTTGTCAGTTAGAATAGTTTGAAGCATACCTACTTTTCCCAATCAAACAAGTGCACCTACAATCGTTCTTTTTTAGCCTGAACTTTTACGTTAATGGAGAATATGAAAGACTAGCCAAAAGCTACAATTTCTTGCTTTAGAAGTGGGTTGATTGTTCTGAAAATCTTACTTAATCAAAAAAATATCCAATTTTGAAAAAACTCATTTGATTGGGGTAGAAAATTAGGCAACTTGGAAAATTGTGAAAAGGAGCGAAACATCCAAAAAATCTTTAGAAAAAGAGCTAAATAATGGCAAAAAATGAAAAAGAGCTAAAAGAGCCAAATTATCGGGAGAAGAGCTAAATTTGGTCACCCTGGATATAATGGCGATTCTGTAGCGCCAACGCCGGCTCTGGAGCCGGTCAGCGTCGCCGAACCCGACCCGGCCGATGGAGAAGCACACGAGCGCGTTCCCTCTCTAGCCACTAGTACCACAAACCAGCTCCAGACTTCTGAGTTCTAGCTAAGCAGGCAGACGACGGCGACAGTTGTTTGATCCGTGACCTCTAGATGACTCAGGCTGTATTTTCTGGATTGACTCTGAGATTCAAACTTAAAAAAAGGATACTTGCCTTACAAAAAAGGTAGCGAGCGCACTCTATGATTTTCCTTATGAAACCATCATTTTTAACAATGTTGTTATGTAATCCCTCTTAGAGGGCGGTTTTGGCGACGTCAAAATTGAGATATCTCTATTCTATTTATCTTTGCTAGTACTGAGTAGCGTCTCTAGTACTGAGCCCTGTGTGAGCATGAAATGTTTTGAAGTGGTTAAATACGTATTAAAAAAGGTAAAATATCTTATAAAATTAAATAAAAATTTTAGAATAATAATTAATAATTTTATCTTTGCGAGCAAGGCGAGAATAATAATAAAATGTGATGAAAATGAGAATTCCAGATCCAATTAGGGAGGAGACGTGGTGTTGTGGATAACGCAGTTTCCTGTAGTGAGAGAGGTCTCAGGTTCGATTCTCCTCCCCGACCTCTCTCAGGGAAACTTTTAGACGCTAATCCACACCCACAGACGGAGAACCAATCTGATACCGGACACGAGATTGACTATCGGAAATGACTTGGAAGATGTGATGGCTGGCTTCGCTGGCCGGGCGAGGCTCAAACCTCAGACCCTAGCTCCCATAAAAAAAAAAAAAAAATACAGAGGAAGTTAACTCGCCTCATCCCGGACGTAAACCATGAGCCATATGAAGTGCGTCTCAGGGAACTATCACTCGATTCCCTTGAACTACGGCGCCTAAAGTTCGACCTGAACACTGTATACAAAATCCGCAAAGGCGTATTGATGATAACCAAAGAAAAAAGTCGAGCGTTTACTAGGTTAATCGATGGCTCTGAACAACCAATCAAAAGTCTACGAAGTGCGAGTAGACACCAAATCCGGCCACCGTTTGTTAAGTCGAGAATTCGCAGCTCCTGCTTCGGAATCAGGGTGTTGAACCCGTGGAACAGAATATCAATAGACATCCGAGAAGCCGAAACCTTCTATGCATTCAACAAGGGTCTCGATTCATATAATCTTTCAGAATTTTTAATATTAGATCTTTCGTAGATGTACAGATGTATTCAAACGACCATTATGTCTAAGTTTTCAATTTATTTTAAATTTTTCTACTTTACTATTAATATCAACAACACCGATGCTCATTATGCACCCCCGGGAGCGCTAGAGCTAACTTGACCAATAAACCAATTTGGTGATCTTCGCGAGTGAAGCGAGCATTTTTACACAGGCCCCCACCCATTAAAAGGTTGATTTGTCCACAAACTCTCATTTTATATCTACTATTGGATAAACAATCTAGTGGTGAATGAATCGTCCATTGATTGATACTTACACATTAACAAGTAATGGAAAGATGAATTCCTCATCTTCTCTGAGGCCGGGTGGGAGTAATAATCTCACTTGAGCTGGAACGTCTGTGCCAGGAAGAGCCACCTCAAAATCTTGTGTTGGAGGTAAGGCTGTATTTGAGAGCACCTCTTGTAATTCTGTATTACTGTCTAGTAGGATCACTGGATTATTGTCGGGTAAGGAGATCACAGCTGAAAAGGGAACACGTGGCCCAAGGCAGTTGAGGACATAGAAGTCCTTTTCGGGCGAAAGTTCCACTTTGGCAAAGTCACAACTGAAGTCGGGGTTGTGTTCCACAGGATTTGAATCATTTTGAGTATGAAGGCTGATATTCTTGAGCTCACAAGTGAGACACTTGAGTGTCGGAGACAAATCTGGCTTCAGAGGCGTATCAACCTCCTTTTGAAACTGACTGTCACCTATCTGGAAAAGGTGTCTTACCCCTGGGGAGCCTGGTTGATTACCTATGAAATACCTTTGAGAATGAAAGAAAAAATCTGTTGTAAGAGTTATAGTAAATAGGAACACTGTTTTGGTCTTACACAAGATGACGGAGCTCATCCCAACCTAAGATATCGGTGACATGAAATGCTCCGTGTGTCAGAGAGCTGGCCTCCACGTACAAGGGTTCTTGGCGAGAAATATCTTTCTCGTGAAGTTGAGGGAAATATCCCGCCGTCTGGTCTTGGACAGCTTCTATGAAAAGCATGCGCGATCCATCCTCTGAAAATTTGTGGTTCACGGTGGAGGGATCAATCCAACCTTCGTTGTTTGGAACCACTTCACGGTGAATCTAAAGTCAGAATGATCAACCATGTCGAATGAGGATCACCAAATAGGAGAAGACGATTGTTTACCTCTTTGGGTGCGTACGACGGTCCAGAATACCTGGCAATTATGGACATGTTTTGACGGCGATTCATCCAAGTACAGGCTAATTCTTGGTCGGTGATCCATTCCACAGAAGCCAGATAGTGATCCCTTCAATATGCAATGACACATTAGAGCCTACCTGTTGTAGTTGTGAACCAGCCGATTAGATATTTACCGTCCACGAATAGATTCGGGTGGAGGCAATTGAATCGTTTTGACAGAGTCAAGTTCCACGAGGTGAAGCTGGACTTGAGGATTCTCGGTCCCAGTCTGAAACATTCCAAGAATTCCAATTCAAGTCTGAATTCTCATTGCGTTTTGCAAATTACGACTTGCCTTTGGATATCTGACTGAGTTTGTTGTTGGGTAGAGAGACGTTGGGCTCAACCCACCGTACTCAATGAAATTAAATTTCTTGACCATGGAGTCATTAAAGGAGGCGTACACGAGTTTCATTCCGTCTGGTGAGAACCACAACGCCTTATTTGAAGAGAAGATTTCCTCTGGGAGACAAAATCCAATCAGATAAAAGAAGAGAATCTTTCAAGAAAAAAAGATTGGTTCATCCTTCACTACCTTCATAAAGCCAATCTGTCACTCCGTTGAAGATCGTGCCCTCTTGACCGTCATCTGTCAAACGAACGACAGTCTTGGGATCATCGGCGTCCCGTTGATAATAGATGTCATTCTTGAAGACAAAGGCCAACTCGTGGCCTTTGGACGACCATTCCGCCAATTGTAAAGGCTCCCCGAGAACCTCATCCACAGCTCCGAGATTCACGACCCGAAAGGAACTAAGGAACCCAAGGAAAGCAGATAAGGGGCATTAACTTCGGCTTCAATATCCATTCCGTAAATGGATTGATCTCTGATCACTGATCAGCTCTCACCTGGTGTTTACATTGACGATAGCGAACTTGGACAATGTGGAATGGCGGTACATCTTCTTCGAGTCGAATGGAACGAGCACAAACTTGAGATCGGCCGAAATTTGAAAACTTCTCGAGTTTAATTGCCGCTGAAAGAAATGAGGCACAGATGCACGTGAGTGTGGCCAAGAAACTCGAGATCTGGCATCAAATTGAAAGGTGATGAACGCTATCATTGTTAATCCTAGGGAATCTTATATTCCCTCTTCGACGCAGAAAAAGTGGCAAAGTGAGGCTGAAAAAACGCGGGAGGAAATTTATGGGATCATATCCAGAGAGATAAAATAAATGGTCGGTCCACATTGTTCCAGGCCATTCTAGCTTTGCTTAATTCAATCCAATAAATCCCTATGCCCAAACGGGTTCACTTACAAACGTGCTATTGGATAGAAAGTTTCGCGATTTTTTCGTGTTCATGTCCATGATCGAGATTCCGCCATCAACGTTAGTGAAGAGTAATTCCGTTTCTGCAAGCAAAAGAAAACAAAGGTCGATTGCATTCTGGAGGCTTCTTCGCGGAGTTCTTTTTCGGGAAAAACAAAGTTGTGTGAGTAGAAGAGGAGCGAATCAATTAAGCACCAATTCTATTGTCTTCTCCTCCAGTTTGATTAAGGCTCTGGCTGCTGTGCCAAAAACACCCACAATATTATGTGCTCCGAAGCTGAATTGATCTCCCAAAGGAAAATGTCCCCTCCCCATCTTTCTGGTGTGCTCTGTGCTCAAGAAGTGCCATAGAAAGAATAGTTGATTAAACAGAATAGGCACAAGAAGCCGAGTCATCACTTTAGACCCTTGATCATCAACGAGTCTACGTATCTATCCAAATAGAGCCAACAATCATGTCCTTTTGTCAGAATCATCCAAGACATGATTAACAGCGAGTCACTTACTTGACACCCAGGTCCCATTGTATTGCCTGGGCTTGAATTGGTCTTTAATGATCAAGTCCAAACTGACGCGTTCCCCTTTGATCCTCGGACCTGGATTGGGAGGTGTAACGATCACCACTGCCAAGGCCACCAAAGCGATGACAACGCCAATCACCAAAAGAGCTATGGCGATACCTTTCCAATTGCGTTGGTTGGGAGTGGCTGCGACCAGTTCCTAGACCAAAAGAAAACAGAGATATGCTAATCAATCTCAAGTACATCTGGGCCTTGACGAAGAGTATAATTTGTTATAGTTATAGGATGGATATCTACATGTGGGACATGGAACCCATTGGGTCCTCTTCAGATTCATGGTGAGGGTCCAACGAAAGATTGGACATTGCAGACACAAACCATACAACTCCAGCTTTCTTTCCTTTCCTTTCCTTTTAAAGCCTGATGATATCGCTTTAATCGCCAGGGTTTTTTAGCATGCGATCCAAGTTTTCCACGAATGTTTGGGACTTCAAATTATAGTACAAAACCCGAGAATTGAATCAAACTACCATTTCTTTCCTTGCTGTTTGCACATGGATAAGGTAGGCAATTGAAAACTGTAGCATGGCAAATTCCATTATGTATTTAACTAGAAAAATACTAACAACTTCTCCGTTTTGAAGCAATTTCGCGTTGATCTGTTGTTTCTGGAGATGTTGGTTCAAAGACACCTTATTTGGGCTCTTGGCGTCACTTGATTTTCCATCACAATTAGCATTTTGGGGGGCATGTGAACATTGAGAAGTCTCTTCTAAGGGCTTGACTTTGGTCCGACCGGAATCGGCATTTTTAATGGCAGACACGTTGGGCGTGGCACACCTCGAAGAGGCATTACTTAAAACGTATTGTTGATGTTTGAGTTGTTCCAATTGATGGATCTGTTTCCTCTGTCTTTCTCGTTCACTTTTCTCGTCATCTCCCGATGAACACATGCACATGATCTTAAACTGACGACACCTGGGACAAGTCTCCATGGTTGGAAGGATTAGTTTTGGTCTTTAAAGAACGATCTGTGCAAATGACAAAACAAACGTACAATGGACACGACAATTCCCGATTCTTCACGATAAACAAGTTCCACAGTCATTTGGACCTCTGAAGGTCAGGTGGAATCGACGGTTCCATAAACTTTTATAAAACACATTTGGGACACGAGATCACGCACCACCATAACCTTCATTCATGCCAAAGTTGGAATTTTTCAATATAAGGCCGCTTCCTTCTTTGTCAATAAGCCACGATGATAATGGGGATCGTCTGGTGTCTGGTCTTACCCATCACCAATGCAAGCCTTCACTGACCGAGCCCAACGAAGTCAAGACGAGGAGAAAGAAACGGACGAACAGCCTTTGCCAGATCCTGAAATGTTATTCTTTGACGTTTCTCGCCCTCTCGTTCTTCGCTTTGAGCTCGCTGAGGGACAATCTCACCCGCTCTTGGGAGCTTCCAAGTGGTCGTTCGTCGTGCCTTATTCTCTTTGGAACTTTCACGGTTCCATTCTACTAAGGATACTACGTAGGTAGGGGTGTAGAAGAAGTACACATCGAATAGTTTGCCGCCTCTTTCTTGTCCCACCAAGATTTACAACGTCCTTTCTTTCTTTCTTTCTTCCTTTTCTTTTCATTAAGTTGAGGGCAAGGCGCATCAAAAATTAACGGAATCTAAATTTTGATGAAAACGTCCCGCGGGGGAAATTGTAAACCTTTTCGGTGGACCATGCACGCAAAATTTTGGACATTAAAAAATGTATGACGCAGATGGTGGGCATACAAGAATAATTGAGGGGCTGAAACTGTTTTAGAACTTGAAGGTGAAAATTTCCCATGAAATTACTAAAGGAGTGTGTGGACTTTTAAGGAAATTACGAGTGGTCTCAAGATAGTGAATTGCTACATCGATTTGATATTTTCTGGCGGTCAGAAAGCTTAAAATAAATCAAAAGCAAAAGTGTTCTTAATAAAGAAATTATTACAAGACAACGCCAAAAATTTCAAAACCTTTGTTAGTCTATTCCAAATCTACCCAACATGATGGTTCTCTTCAAATCATACTGATTCATAGTGAATTGCAAATGAACAAATGAATTGCATGGCGTGTCTCTCTTTTTTCAAATCAAGTTGCAGTGCCTTCATTTGGTCACTTTGTCAAGTTTAGGAAAGAACTTGTTTGACCATTAAACAAAAGACAACAAACATACTTGCCCACATCTGCATAGAGGTCTTTAGAGAGGCCATTGTCGTCATTTTGTCTGCCTTGTTTACTGCTGAAAGTGGCCGGAAGTTGCGTGAAAAGGCAAATATTTCCGAAGAATATCGTAAGATACTTGCCCAAACAAGTGGAAGATCATATACGTACAAATGAAGGTGTGCAAGACAATTCGTCAATGCCAAATCCCATAGTTGTGTGACTTAATACCTGTGAATTGACTATCATCTTCATTGAACACCTTGGCATAATTTGGGAGAAGCAAAGCGTAGACAAGAGGCCACAAGGCCAAATATCTTAATGTTTTTAAAAAATTGCTTTCTACGAATACGTTTGTTTGGTCAAGTTTCAACTAGTCGCTGATGATAAACGGCCCTTGCTGCTCAGGATGAAATTTCACGACCAGCCTGCTCCAGTATCTTCACTCTGGGACCTCTGTGCACATCTGCTCAATAGTTGGCGTTTTAACTAGTTCTTTAATCATGCTTGGGTACTTCTAACTTGATTTTAGTATGTATTTCCAGAAATCATCTCGCGTTAACTCTTGTGCGCATCCTAACGATTACAGGGTGCACCACTTAAAATCGGACATGAATAATTGATAATTTGAGGGAACTGAGCCGTCAAATCAAAAATCCCTTGTTACAAAAGATGTTGATTGCAACTTTATTTAACAGATCTATTATTAAGTTATTCGACACAGAGGCCCTTGCTTTTAACCACGGTCTTGGATCTCCTCTCTGCACATGAGCAAATGATCCGCACCTGCTTTGCTGGAATTTTAGTCCATGCAACTTAAAAGGCGGCAGCCAAGGAAGCCAAAAAAATTAAGCCTTTACACCCCACCTTCTTCTCCAGAATGGTCTAAGAAGTAAAGTTCTTGGATTAAGATCTGAATAAGCCTTGACACAATGGTCCTCATAGACAAGCCTTGGATAACCAAACTTTTTACGAGCATCTTTCTTGGTTGCCTTTTTTCTTGTTGAAACAGCAGAAGTCTCCAAATCCCCTCAAAATAATACAAGTGATTGGCCTATGAGCTGGATTTGGGGGTCTTCACGCTAAAATTGAAATTGGCATTGCTAGCCTGGCCTTTATCGAACCTCTGTCCGATTTTAAGTGGCGCACCGTGTAGTTTGACTGGGGTTGGAAAGGAGGCTGTCTTCCACCTTCTGTACTTGGTAATTAATGATAAATTTCGTAACACTTCCTTCTCGTTAATCAAAAGTTTATGTGAATCAGAGTCGCATCATGAATGCCTTGTTAGTTGGCTTGTTCTTTAACAGACCTGATAATTTTGCTCAATATTCAGCATGCTAAACTAAGGGTATCCAACCAAAAATTGATTGTTTTAGCCGAAAGAGGCATGAACAAATAACGGCTCACTGAAAGTGTATACACGAATGAAATGAAGTCGAAAACTGTAATAGCTGTCTCATTGTAGGTTATGAGAAAGATGGTTCTATACATATTTTGAGGAAAAGATATTCCGACTTTTCTCTCAAATCCCATTTTTTGTTGCTAAAGAAGACTTTAGGGTCCATCACTAACACAAAATGTTAAATACAATATTCCTAGCAATCCTTGAAAGAAAGTTGCTCTCTCATCAACCAACCAACATGTGTAATAACTTCCAAGGCACCTGCTGCTTTCCAGTGCCAATTGAATCTTGAACAATCTGATCGATCA
Source organism: Tigriopus japonicus (assembly GCA_010645155.1). Taxonomy (NCBI): domain Eukaryota; kingdom Metazoa; phylum Arthropoda; class Copepoda; order Harpacticoida; family Harpacticidae; genus Tigriopus; species Tigriopus japonicus. The sequence goes on along the minus strand of JAAGOF010000055.1, from coordinate 756,531 downwards.
GAAAGTACGTTTGAAGATTAGCCAAGTTGAAAAACTTGGCAGTGGGGGGTTTGGTTTGGTTCCTATCCTGGCCAAAAGAGACGGTAAACAACAGGCTGGATCCCGACCAACTTTTTTTACTGTCAGTTTAGTTGGGGAATTTCTTCATTCTGCCATCTGCTTGAAACAAAAAAGATCCAGGTAAGAGAGAACTGGCGAAGGGCAAGTTGAGCAAATGAGATTTCCGTTTATTTCCAGACCACAACCACTGAACTTGAAACCTGTCCAGGAAAGTTACTTTACGACTCTGACGATAAAAGACCAAAAGCGTAAGTGGAAAAGCCTTTATGGAGTCCCTTTTTATTCGTCTCCTTGAGTTTGAACCAAGCAAGATACAAAGACTTTGGCCAATGACAAGAAGAAAAGAAATGTGCAAGTTCAGGTCTGAACCGTCATTCTTCTAGGAGAAGATCTACCAAAAAACATAGCCGCATAAATGTCCAATATATCTGAGGAAGTTTCCCCCTTGTTCCTGAAATAGCCAAGACCTCAATACCAAAACGTTGGCTGGTTGGTCTGAGATATGTTGGCTGGACCAGTGGTTGAAGAGACATGGTTTTTGTTTTTTATGTCTTCACCAAAAACCACACCGACTTATCCTCTTACCTCAGCGATGGATTTGTGTCCATTCTTTAAGATAGAATGTGACTTGATGGGTTGATAGGCCATATTCCTTTGCCAGCACTTCTAGTTTCCCACCTTAATCAGGAACTGGCTACTAAGGAAAAAAGGCCAAGTTTCTCCCCCCTCTCAATCCAAGAAGATGAGGAAGGCATTGAGGCTGCTTTCGCGTCTCTGCGGTACGTACGTGGTTATTGCAACAAACTAATGGGGAAGGCGCAACAAGTTTCCTCTGCCTTTTCCATGTGTTCCACGACGAATATAGTGCTCTACGAAGAGAAGTCTTCCACGACCATTGTGCCTGGCAACCTTTAGGCGGATAGAGTTGTACTGTAGGAGTAGTAGGCTCTTTCTGCAACTCCGCGACAAGATGAGATGAGTTTGAACCCATTCAACTCTTGTTTCGAGGCTCTGGAAGAAGCTTTGGAAAACGGAAGGATCTTCCATCCAGTCAAGGCCAGAAATGAGCCATCTCTTCTTTCTTCCTCTGTTTGAGCAATGTTTGCCTGGATGGAACGCCGAAAGGTTTGGACCGGAAGCTACACACGCCCAATCTCGAGTCTTAAAGAAATGGAGGGAACAACTATCTTGATGTTCCGCCCGTTGATACAGAAACAAATGAGAGTCGACAGGAACAGTTTATATGCTTTCACCTTTGTGGCATATGTGGCTTAATTCATTCGTTTCCCTTTCATATTTTTGCGTCATCCAGAATCCTGGATCCAGATGAGGTTCGCTTTGTCGTTTCAAAGGCGAGGCAAAGAACGAGGAAAAATTGGGCTCCAATGAGCAATGTGAATGTTCCAAAAATGAGAGAGGGGAGTGGTGTTCACCCATTCTTAATTATGGCCAATCCCTGGGTGACTCAATTGAGTCTGTGTGTTGGAAAAATAGAACCAAAGTGACATTTACCATCAACCCATCTCGTGTTTGCTCTCTTTGCACAAGATCCAATAACATGAGCTATAAAATCGATCCGTCCATGAGGGACGGCGACCTGATCGCTTTGTCTTTACGTCTAATCAGCGCTCCAGTTTCGCACTTTTGCCGCTAGAGAGCGTTAGGGAACTGTTCCAATTTTGCTTTCCCTCAATAGCGGGTTCCATCTGGCGGGGACAAGTAGGAACACTGCTCCCCCCCCCCCGGAGAATGGGTATTTGTCCCAAATACTTGAGCAAATTGACATTTAACCCCAAAAATGGGTGATAACTGTATTTACCTCGAATTCATTGTTGAACTTGCTGAGATCCTCTTCCAAGTCTGCCATATCATTGGTGAGGAGACCAAAGATTTAAATGAGAATCATCGGCTCATCGTTTACTTAGGATCATCAGGAGAGTTTACAATTTGGTTCACGAATAAACAAAAGCACTGTTGATGAACTTAGGGATCCGCGTGTGAATGATGAATGACACCTCGTTACAAGATTGCTAGGTGGAATTTCCAGGATAAATTCTGGTATTTAATTCCCCGTATGGGAGCATTTGGGCAATGCTTACTTAGTTGAATAACAAAACAAGTGGCTTTCCCGTAACTTATTAGGGACTTGGACATTTCTTAAACGAAAATCCATCGATGCTCACACCTACGAGCATGGGAATCGAAATTCCTGACGGCACTAGAGCCACTACAACTAGAAGAGTACACACATGACATTGTTAGTTTCACTTCGAACGAAGCAAGTGGCTTAAAATAGTTGTAGAAGACACGGGAAAGAAGACCTCAGAAAGGCTGAGACTTTATTGTCAATATATTTTCAATCACATCACTACTTTTGCAAAGTCTTGGATTAGATTTTTAACCAAGTGTTTGTGTTTTCATAAAATGTTGGCACTTTCCTTCTATAAGACTAGTACCAAACATATCATACACGTACTCTCATTTTTTGTAGACGCTTTATACAAGGCTATGGTTGATCTGCACTCAATTGGAAATCTGAAAGCCGTTCCAAATCCATCGGGTTTGGATGGCATTTGGAATCCAAAAGATGGATGATCAATGTCACATATGGTGTACAAAATTAATAATTTCTCACAATCGATTTCTTCACTCGCTCTCCTTCCCTTTCACAAAAACCAACTCTATTTTGTTTTGAAACTGATGCTTTTTGGCAATATTAAAGATTGGGGAAAAGATGAGTATTGCATAGAGCTTTTATTCCAATGATCACATTGAACCTTTTGCAGAGAAAAGTGAAATCAGTGCCAATTCCAATGAACAAGTTGACAGGCCCAAAATGAACTTTTACAAAACAATAAATCGTCTTCATATATTTAGAGGAGCTACAACTGAGGCATTCTCACTTTTATTCCAAAACTCGCCATCATCTACATCTTATCTTTTAAACGGGAATATTGATAACGCCAGTGTGACCAAATCTGATAGCTGACGTAGAGATTTTCACGGAGTAACTTATTCTGAACTCCAAGCACGTAAAAAAATGAGACGAGTGCGCTAAAAGTGAGCAAATCTTTTCGTGGACCTTGCTCGGATTGATATTCCTGCCCTTGTCGAGCAAGTTTCTCCAAGTTTGGCTTGGCAAGAAAAACTTCTCAAGACGATACTCACACAGTACATACCCATCCATGTACATAGTAGTGTGGGCATATTTGGGCCTGCCCACAGTCTAATGAATACGACGAAAGATGGACTCACAGAGCGAACACGTCTCGAATTGAGTAGAAAAAAGAAACATTTCACCTGGCCTTGATCGTCCAAGTCTGACTTTCCCGTCGGAACAAGCTCTCACACGGTTCTCAGGCACCATTTCGAAGCATCAAAGGCCAAGAAATGAGATTGCCAGACTCCAAATCCAGCATCTTCTATTTCGTCTTTCTCACACCATGAGCGAAGTTCGTTTTCCTGCTGTGTGAATCGACAAAAGCTGGATGCATTGAGCAATCTCATGTACGAATACTCCATATTCGGCTAAACCTGATTGCCTTTACGATGCCAGAGATATTCAGCTGCCTCAGGACATTGTCTATGGTGGCCCCCGAAAACCTTTGTTGTTCCACTACAATGGAAACTAATTGTTACATCTTCTTGTTCTTCTTCCACTAGCATTCGTTTCCTGACCGAAAATTCGTCTCCTTTATGTGGGCATGCATCTACAGTAGACCGAAGGCCTTGAGTAGACAACCATTCTTGACTGCAGAACAATGTTCCAGTGTTCCAAAGCAATGCACAAATCAGTCCACGAGAACTTTTCATCGAAACACTCTGGATTTTCATGGACCGATGGGTTTGCATTGCTTGCCCAGGGAAGTAGTACGATGGAAAAGTGGTAGTTTATTGGAAGAAGGTATAAAAATAACGCAGGTTGCATAAAGGGGGAAACTGGAAATGAAGGAATATCCATCGGATCACACTTGTGAGTGTGGATAAAGACTCCTCTTTGAATCCCGAGATAAACTCGGGGATCCTACCTAGAATGTCATATTTGTTTCATGTACACGTTTGGATTAATTTGAATCCACTGTTGAAGCTCATTCCGTTCGCTTTTTAGGTTAATTAAAAGCCTTAAAACCGGCCTTTTAGCTCAAATGGACGAATTAATTGGATGCACCATAAGAGGAAAAAATAACCTGATGACATTGTTGTTGGAGAAGAGAGAACACAAAATAGTGTCCTGCTGGAACTATTCATTTCGTGATTTGAATAATAACCTTTATTGGCTCATTGAGCAAAAAAATATCAAAACAATATTTAATGTCTGGCAAAATTTACCGTAAGTTTCATGGTAATAACAATGTCCTTGCATTGTTTTGAATACAGGAAAAAGTTTGCTCCTGGATCTTGGTAATTGGCATTATGTATTCATGTCGCTTTCTTCACCAATTTGGACGAACCATTCTAATTACGAGTCATATCTTATGCATAAAGGTGCATTTTCATGTGTCTTTGAGTGATATCCGTGATAAAACGGAAAGTCCTTGATATCCTCAAAAACTATAAGAGTTGTCTTAGTCTTAAACCCGTTGAAGGCTTTTGCATCTCAATATTTTTCCAAGTTATTTTCAAGTTCTTTGTTTTCAGGAAAAAAAACTTACCAAATCTTTTTGAAACCTTTTCACTAGTCACTATGGACAAGGTTCTTTTTGTGGGTTAATAGAAGGAGTTAATTTGATGCAAATATGTTAAACTGAATGCCAGTATCGAGCTCCAGGAAAGTAAGTGCTAAAAAAATCCTTACTCTACTTGCTGAAAATGGAAAAGCTTTAATCAAAAAGATAAGCTTATTCAGATATCGGGGCTATTTCTTAGCACGTTCCAACCATAAGAAATTCGTCTATTCCTTGATATGGAGGCAAGGATGACTCAACGAAGGGTATATTACAGAATACCACTCACGTCCTAATTACTACAGTGAAAATTCATCGGAACATTTATTGCGTTAAAAACAACATCTCATTTTAGTACAGTATCTTCCCGTAATTCGTCCTAAAAAATTTAGATGTCCTTCTATGGAGGTAACTCTTTCATGAGTTTTCGATGCCCCTTTTGCGTTGCCGAAGATCACTAAATTCTTGCAGAGGTACCACTGTGGTCTCCAACAATTTCAAAAAGTGAAAAGGGCAAATGAAAATCAAATATGGAATAATTTACCCTGCAAAAATGTCAGCTTACACGCCTTGATCACCCTTCTTGTGGTCAAATTGAAACATAGTTGCCATCTAGTGGATCCAGTGTCAATGCCACCCTTTTGTAAAAGTTCAGGATTTTTCCTCCATGTGAATATTTCTTTGTAGCTGCTTTATGTTATCACAATAGCATATTTGGGGGAAATTTTGCCGATTTTACCGTGCAGAAGATACATATCGTTTTCTGTAAGAGTGGCATTACGAATAGCCATCTAGCAACTATGTTTCAAGTTGACGACAAGAGGGAGGCGCTGATCAGGGCGCATAAGCTGACATTTTTTGCAGGGTTCATTCAAGGAAATCGGAAGACATGGAAGCCTCTGCTCAGGCGTTCAGCTGTGGATTTTTTTATAAATCAAATTCCATTCAAGTTAGTGATTTTGCTTCGATAAGATTGATAAGACAGGCATTTAAGGATGTCGTTTGCTGAATTTCAGCAAGATATGTTTCCCCGTTCACGAATAACAACGTTTCGAAATTTGCTAGTGGCAATACATACGCGCGGAAACGAGAGAAAAATTGACCGATTGTAGGTGCAAATGTTCTGTCGGAAGAGCGCGCTATGCTCTATGCTTCAAATTACTCTAAATGCAACAAATTTCAGTCGATCAAGTAGAATTTGAGCAGGTAAGCTTTGTATTACCAGTTGGACAACTGGTTTAACTACATTTTTCTCTGTCTAACACAGTACTCGAAAGATGGATTTTGCCAGTAGCCGAGGCATCCAGGTATTTAGTGATCCTTGGTTCATTACATAATTCCAATTCGATGAAACGTCCACGAATAGAGCGGAGATTTTGCATGTCTAATTTGAAAGTCACTCGTGCACGCATGGTCCATTGGAACTTGTCCTCGGCAATTTGTCCTTGAGATACAGAAAGAGGTTCATGCAAAACCAGAGAAAGATCTTCATTCATTTGGACAAGCGTGAGACGTGAATGCATATTAATGAATTCTTCCCACATTTCCAATAGTGTTCCAACGTTCTTGGAGTGTTTTGACAAAAGTATAAAAGAAATCTCAAGTCGTTCTTAAGATATCACTTGCACTCTCATACAAACTTGCCATTTTCATTTCCAATAAAGACATGGCAAAAATGGAAAATGAGAGTGTCTAACAATGCGGACTTGTTTCTTCATTCAAGGTTAGCTTCTCATTGGTATGCAGTACAACCTTTAGTTGCGTCGAAATAGTGTTCATCAGCAGCTAAATTTTGAATGAGATTAGTGCCACATTATGCAAATCCTAGCTTTTGCCTCGTCAGCGTCAATTTTTTATCCTTTTCCTGGGTTGTTGGCCTGGATGGATCTCGTTGTGCCAACCTGTCGGACTGCCTGAAAGGATTGCCTCGTTTGAAAAGGCCTTTAAAATGGGATTTTATGCTTGAAAGACCTTTTCTCAAGAAACCTTCAAGTTAAGCCGGGAGTTCTTGAATCATATTTACTTTTCTGAACATTTGCAATGTACGTTGTCTCCGTTTACAGGCCTGGAAGTAATCCCTGAAGCCCTGGAGGATCAACAGATGACTTGGGAACTCGGTATTTCATGCTTTATATTCCTGTTCTTCAGTCTAGAATCTCCAAGATAAATGGTGGGAACTGAAGTTTTCGCCTTATATTTACATGATGGTCGCCTCCCGAATCTTTAGAAAATCCTAGTTGAGGACCGAGTTTGTTGGACCCGAGCTCTTCCATTATTTTGTCACTTTGCGCGCTCCACTTTGAAACACAGACTTGAACAAAGATCCTTTTCTGTTTCAAACACTTGTTCTGAAAGCCCAGTGTTCCAAATCTGTGAACCTCCGGCTCTAATGTTTTATGGATGTGAAGTCCAATGGTTGGAGAAGCCGAGGGTGAGAGAGTGGTTTATTCAGAAGATGGATGAAAAGAACCGTAAAACTGGAACATGGGGATCACCATGATGTGATGGAACAATCAACGAGATCTCTTTCCTCCTTCCTTTTTTCTTGAGCTTGGCTGAAGGAAAATGCCCAATATCGGCGGAATTCTTTTGGCCAAAAATAACACTTTATTGGCGAGTTCCACAGATAAACCGCTAGAGTCACGATGTACAGTATGTTGACCTTATCTGTATTGAACCAAATCTCAAGTCAAGGAGTTTACTTATATTTTAGCTTACGTAGCCAAAGCCCAACCTTCATTTCTTCACCCTCAGAACTTGAGGGATGTCAAAAGTGGAAGCGGATCAATGACATTGAATTATGGAATAAAGTAGCATGTATGCTTGTGATTGATGTGAATGCTGGAGCTCGACAGGAGTTTCAAATCTCGTAATACCCATACAAAGTACGAGCATTTATCATACATGTTTTCTCCCTGTAAGTACCAAAAAACTCCAACCGCATTAAGAAGGTATTCAAAAGAACGATATCCACTCACAAATTAAATGTGCTTGGCCGAAGATCTATGCAATTAAGAGAAGTAAACTATCTCGCTAAACAAGGTCAACAAAGCGTTTGAAAAACGATTTAGGACGGGAAAATGCAAAAAAAAGGAGACGGGCTTTTATCTTTTAGGAGGCACCCAACATGCCATGTCAGTTCCAGGAACAAGATGAGAAGATACGGCCATGGTACATCCATTTGGAGCACTCCCACAAAAGCGAATGGAAATAGCTCCAAGGGACTCACCATAAAAGTGTACTGCTTCTTCATATCTGGGTTTCATCTGATTCGGGAGAGAAAGCATTGTCTCGTTTCAGGCAATCTTGATCTTTCTTGGGCCATCGAGGATCTCGATAAGAAGGGACGGAAATGTTGGGACAATGCAATGAATTAAAAGGTCCAAATTGTACTATAATGTTCAAGACTATTCACTCAAGGATGAGAAATGATTTTGGAAACCATTCCTTCCAGTTGGTTTCTACTCCAGACTTGGTCAAGTCCAGACGTCTGAAAAGAGTGAGACCGAAAAGAAGATGGTCTTGATTGTTCCAGTCCATAAAAGATAGCGAAATACACAGCCAAAGTCTTTGATGTATGTGGTCTTTATGGCCCAAAAGGTCTTTTCATCAAAATTTGAACACTAGCCAGAAGGGAGAAGGAAAACCAACTTTCATTTCGCCTGATTAATGGTGCTTTTTGGACTTGGCTTTCACCTTTTCAAACTTGGATTAGGTTCAAAATCGGAGCCTCAAGTACCATTAACGCCTCTCACTTGCCAAATAAGAGGTTCCAAAAGATTCAATAGGCTTTGAAGTCTTTTCACCGTGGAAAGCAATTGAAAACTTTTTCTTTCTAATGCCATAATTTGGTTGAAAAGGGAATGTGCCACTTCTTTTCAGGAGAGCGTGCTCTATTTGACTTGGCTCTAAGTTCCAAAAGGCGTTGGGACAGAATTAAAAGATGATGGACATTTGGGCAACGATTCCTAGGATTCATCCTCCACCGTTAAATGGTCCTTCACAAGGACCAAAATCATCGGGAGGACTCCCTTAATCATTCTTCAACCTCTTTTCCCGACTCAACGACAGGTTCCAAAACTCCAACTGAGTGCCAAAATCACGAGACCACGAAAAATGGACTTTCCCTCCTTCTGTTGTGAGTGTAAAAAAAGCTGACAGGAATTGGTATTTATTCTCGGAATTCCTCTTGTGGTAGCAAATCCGGCGGTCATGGCCTTTTTTGGATGTGGTGCATTGAGCTTGAAGCATTTCCCGGCGGCCTTATTTTGAAAAATGATCTGGCCGTGACAACAGAGATGGAAAAGAGTACAATTGAGCCTTTTAGGGTGGTCAAGCCAATGGACCATAAAGTCATAATCATACAGGGTACTACTACTGGTTGTACCATCAAGCTTGATCCTGGAACGAGCAAGTTTCTTTGAAAATCGTGTTCCACTCGAGATGAAAGCTGTGCATGTTACTACAAACACATACATAAGGTCGGCTGTTGAGGTAGTTTGGAAGAATAGTAGTAGCATTTCAAGAAGCATAGAAGAAGTCTTAAAGAAGCATATGATATGGAGTAGAAATAGCCATGCTCGATCAAGTTTCGCTCCGTAAGTATGATATGCTTCTTGTGTTTCCAGATATGCTTCTACTAAACTTCCAAACTACCTCAACAACTGACCTTTGTCTGTTCCATGTTAAGCTTCCCCCACGAGAAAAGAGTGGATGGATGTTGTCTCGTGGAGGAAATATTTGTTCCGACAACAGACTTTCTGAGCACTACATGTAAAGGGTAGCAACGAAAAAGAATTCAATCGCTCAGATAGAAGGACACTCTTGAGAATTTGCAATAATGGAACCAGACGATCTTTGCGCATTTTTCTTGTTCCGTCAGAGTTCCATCAAAGTACGAGGAAGAAGCATCGATATTCTAGAGTAACTTTCATTGTAAGAACATTTATTTTTTGTGGTCATCGAATTTATTTTGAGGTTTGGTACTTGATACAAGAAAAGCTTTCTTATCGATCCAATTTTGCCTGTATATTCTAGAAATGATTCAAAACATTGAAGTCGTAAATAAAAGCTTTTATCATACCTCGTATTAAAGAAAAAGTGGAACCATTTACAATGGCAATGTACATTTTCATATTCCCAGGGGTCAAATTGTATTTGCTCAAAAACTATTGAGTCATTTCGTGGGATTTAAGCCCAATATTTTTTGAAACCCTATGCTTTGTTTGTTCTTTTATAGTTTGCAACCAATGCTAATAAGCCCAATAATCTCTTAGATTGAGGAAAACATGCACACAAAAGGTGTTATCACCGAGGACATCTTGAAACCAACCGAAACAGAGCGTGGAACCGAGCGGTGAGCTTGGAATACATTTCCCCGTTTTAATGGTTGACAAGGAAGACATGCAAACAACTTGGGATTGCTGCCAAGTTCGGCGGCCATGACTGAAGAATCTTGTCATTTATCAAGAGGCCGTGAATGTTGTCTCGACAGTAAGCATCTGTACTGGCCTTGAAACAGTCTCAATTGTAAGTAGACCGTGTCTGTGTGGTTGGTATTCTCTTGTATTTACGTTCTTGATTTGTTTTTGATTCCTTTTGTGCCTCTGAGATATTCAAATGAAAGGGCTTGTTCTAATAATGAATGCACCCGGTTGGGTATTGTGTGTTCACTATGTATTACATGAATTGATCGAAAAAAATAACCTGCTTTTTTTTATGAGGAAAATCTCGGAAATATGACTCAATCGAGTAAGCAATATCGATTTTATTATCCTCATCAAAAAGGCTCTTTCGGAAGCCCTTTGGTTTCTATACGATTGAGAAAAAGAAAAGATAAAAGAGTAAATTCGAACCTATTTAGTATTCACCGAAGTGAGTCTTTTTTGGTCTTAGGCCTATTTCATCATTCGGTTGTTCTGTTTGTCTATTTGTTCTGAGAATGGAGAATAGTGGAACCTACTTTATTCTACCTAACTCAAAGCTCAATTCCAATTTCCCTCGAAAATTTACGTCGTATTCGACTTTACTCCCTGAAGAAATCAACAATTCTGCCAAAGTTTATCTGTAACCCAACCTGTACCATTGGCAACACTGCTCAATTGGGGCTCATCTAATTAACTAGAGTCCCTAATGATCTCTAATCCCTTTGCTGATATTCTTAAAACCATCTTCCGCTGGACGCACGAATGTGATCCGAAAGTACAAGCGTTCACCATGAGGTCAAGGTATCACGTAATCCAGTGAACATCGTAAAGCATCTTATTTCCATTCACTAGTGCCACTGAATGAATGCCCATGGGGCGTCTGGTTTCTCATCGGATTCTTTTCATTCTCAGATTCAATCTAGCTCAGCAAATATTCGTGTACTGGAGTCGAGTGATGTTGAGAGTTGACTTAAGCGTCGAGAGCAATTCTCTATTCTCTCTTAGACTCTTTTCTTAGTATATTAGTGAGTTTCGCGGTTTTTTTTCCAGCCCAATGTCTGTTTGACTCGTTCAAAATGAGCTTTGTGGTCAATAAGTACGGTGCATGCTTTCAGGTTTGGCCTTGAGTGGTTTTGTTCCCAAATAGTGCGTAAGTACGTAGATGTAAGACCTGATAGTAAGCCGTTCATCTGTTCATGAATAATAACTGGCTGCTCGAAAAGGAAAGGAGCGTGAATGTTGTTCCGGAAGTGAGACCCAATTTCCGAACTTGAAGGCTGGATGTGCCAGTAAGTTAGGTATACATGGAGCCAGCAAGGTAGCCAAGGCAAGTAGTGGACTTTCATGGGTCTGCAATATTGACAGTGGGACCACCTCCACGATGAGTAAGCTTTGGCAGATGGCAGTCTACAGTTGTTGTGTCGGGCTTTCTGCTCTGTTATGCTCTGTGCCAAAGGAGGAGGTCATGAATAATTGAGCTCCCATATCAAAAGAGATGCCAAAGTCAACGAAACATCTTTCGAGGCCTTGGCAAACGTGCTTGCCAGGCATTATTCCTATCGAGAATTTGATCCCCATTCGGGGATAAACGAGTAAAGGCGAAGGAAGGCCTTTGGGAGTAGGTAGGACTGCAGTGGGCCTATCTTGATTAGGTGTATTCTTCAAGATAACTTATTCAGAGTCGGTTAAGGAGTCTTGTGGCTTGGATTAATGTTCGTGAATGGTGAAGAGCTGGATACAAGGTTGGATGTCTTTAAGGGTCATGCAACATTTTTCTTCATCAATCAAGTGGAAACTAAGTTCATCAAGTTGCTGAGGCCAAAATCAGGCCCGGCATGTTTCTCGGTAAACGTCTGATAACGAATCAACAATTAGACCGATCGGAATACTCTTTGTGGGCTGATCATGGTTCTGAAAACCAATCTTTGAGTTAGTACCATACAGAGACTACCACGATTTTATTTAAACTGCGTCTAGAACTCACCCTTCACGTGGTGACGAATGGCCAAACTTGCTCAGATATTGATTGAAACGGATTGCATGTTAGTGAAGCTCATCGATATTCGTTTTTTTCTCGATTTCTAGCTGAGTTAGCGGATTGGACCAGGACTTCAAATAAAGGCCATCTTACGTGGAACCAACCAAACGTCCGCACGATGATCTTTTGCAGTTGCAAAAAACCTCAGCAGAGTTGAATTTCCTCCCTTTGTGTCTTGGGTTTCTCGGATTCAAAACTCGAGGCAATTTAGAGGACAGGAACAAAGGAAAACGAGGGGCGGAGAAAAAAGGAAAAGGAGGAATTGTCCGGGAAATACGAAGTCTGTGAGAGGTGGAACATCTGCCTTATTCAGTTCCGTTTCGGCCTATCTTCTGTTCATAATGGCCTCTTAGGAACGATGATACTAAGCCTTTATTGCATACTACACGCCACACTACGCAATACTAGGCCTTAAAGTGGCCCCTACTTTTCCCCTCCAGCCTTTTCTCTTTCCTCTTTGTTTCTCGTTGGAGCCAGATTTCCAATGGGACCTCGTTATTCCAACCAGGAGAGAGGAAATGTCGTGGGAGGTTCGACTTGAATCTGCATTTCATGCCAGGTTGTTCCTTTCCTTCTCACTTTCATGTTCCGTTCTCGGGGCCCTTTTTCATGCTTCAAGCATTCAATTCGGTTCCTTCAGCTAGCTCGTGCTTTTCCGGGAGAGGTCTTAAATTATCAAATCAACCCAAAGGCCAACAATTTAGCGCTCGCAAGTGATAAATGGGGGAGCCTTTCGAGTTCCATCTTGATCTGCATTATGTCCGTTGCAAGGCCATGGAATGATTTCACAGATCCTTCTCGGGTTCTTCAGTGTGCCAATGTGAGAGAGAAGAAGGGTCCACACCAGTGCCAACTAACAACAATGGTTTAAAAAGCGGCCGCGAGAAGATATCTCCAAGGCTCAAGGGAGAATCCATTTAAAATCCCAGAGGGAGAAAAAGCGCAAGATGCACTTTCACACGGCCAGGGTTTTCAGCGTTGAAACAGTTCCCAGAGTGGCATAGAGCACCTTTAAGGACCTCTTTACATGAATCAAGCTTGGCGAATATTTGCTAATGTTTATCGTCCTCAATAAGGGGTTAAAGAGTGTTATTAATGTGGATTTGGGCTAAACTTTCATAATAATGGATAATTCTTGAAAACCTGTCAAACAAATAGTCGTGTTCAATGAGTCACTTAAGTCCCTTGCATTCAAATCTTATTTTGTAATGTTTCCGTATAATTAATTTCTTCACAGTTACATTCATTTCATCAATGCAACTTTCTTCAAAGGACTCGTTTTAGTATTGAGGAAGGGATCTTATATAGTTGAATCCTAAACTTGCGTCAATGAAGTCTAAGGAACACGTCATAAAACAGATAATGGAACATCTCCACCGGTAAATGACAGCGAGGACGAGAACATCTTTCTGTCTCGGGCATTGGTTCTGATTTATGCTTAGTAAAAATAGTTTATCATTTTAGTTATACTAATCGATGTCCGTCAAATAATGCGTAGAATAAACGATTTCAGGCAATTTATACTTTACCTTGTCTTCTTTTGCTGAGTTTGGATGCTCTCACCAAGGTCATGACATGTCATCAGACTTGGTTTGCCTCGAGGGGCCTGAGCTGATATCTGATATCCTGTTACCGGGAGTCTGATCAGTAAAAATCAAATGCGACTGAAATGCTTTAACTCCACTTTGCCTAGTTTTTTATTTTATTTTAAATTCAATTTCTCAGTGCTACTAGATTTTTTTTGAAACTCTATGGGGGCACATTAGATTATTTGACAAGGCGGGACCTGACTTTATGGGTGAGAATTCGGTGGTAACCAACTCATTAAGATCAGAAGCAACAAAGAAATCAAGTTTATAGGCCATACTTGGAGGCACAGTTACAGCGTTCATTTGTCTTTGAAAAAAAGATGAAATGGATGAAGTTGGAATTTACTAATATTTTCATAATTATTTTTTCATCTTAATAGTATCATATAGTTAGTAACAATGGGATGAAAGCATTTTCGGCCGACATTTCATCAATAGTTTTGGTTAGACGTGCACAATACAGATTAGAATTAAGTGAGCTAATATTTTCTTGATTTATTTGTTTCACCGGTTAATTGCTTGACCCTTTTATCCCTTATAATTTAAAGGTGAACTTTGTCCGAAGTAAGTTTTGGTTGCAACCTCTTTCGGTTACGATTTTTTGTTTCAGTTGGACTAGTCAAAACAGCCACAAAACGATAAAAACTTAAAATCCGAACCTCTTCACAATACAATTCATGTTCTGTGCCAGCCCACTTTTTATGTGGCCCCATTCTCATGTAGATGACCCTCATGAGGAAATGGGCCGGGTTTTAAATAGGCCCGTTGGCAAGATTCTGTTCCATTCCAGCTTATCATGTTGACTAACTTTGGTCGGAGGTCTTAGTTCTCATTGCCTTTTTCGGGTTTTCGCAGATGGTTTCAGACTTAATGAAAATAAATGATCCTTTTAATGAAACTGTTTGCTTGCGTATCTCGAGTAAAGCCCGCAGTCAGTCTTGAAGGTTGCGGACAAGAAACCGGTCTCACTAAATGCCTCCTGTCCTCCCCAAAGTCCATGTTTGTAAAGTGGTTCCAGATGGGCCATTACCGGAGTTCCTCGTAGTAAGTAAATATGGGGCTTACCTCGAGTGGATCTTTCTTGCCATAGCCTCCACCACCACCACTCATACCTCCGGTATGCATTTTAGTAGTTTAGTTTGGATGCTCGTTTCTGGCACTAAATAGCAAAAGAAAAGTTTTGTTTGGCACTCTCACTACTCGATGAAGGGGTCGCCGTGTTCCATTTTGCGGCACCAAAACTATTCACTATCGTCCATATTCCTGGAGCAAAACTATGCGTTCTCAATTACTGCCCTAAGTGGAAATGGGACAAAACCCAATGGATCTTTTTCTAACACGAGGGAATTGTGTCGTTATCCACTTGAATGCCACCACTCATTTCCTGAAGGAGGCCTCAACTCCAACGAACGGGCGGGACTCGAGAGACGTCTCGATGACAGTAATTGTCTCGCGGGCCTGTCAAATTACTACACCAAGTAAACTTGTTCTCCTCCTCCACCAAAGGCCACTTAATAGAGCTTATCATTCCGAGCAGGAGCCGCTGGTTGGAGGGACCTTCCTCACTCACTACAGTCCTCACAACTCGGACAAGTCGACACCCCCCTCGGAGTATTGAGTACTAGAAAACCGTTTGGACTTGAGGTCTTCCTCAAGAAAGACAACCCGAACACTGACTGACTGGATGGATCCACGATGAGCGGCAAGGAAATGAAGACCAAGAAAAAAGGGAGCAGCCTCGAAAGAGAAACGGCGCTTGACTGGCCTTTGTGGCCATGTTGGCCTTCCATGGTTACTTGCTTGCTTAGTGTGTTTCGAAGATGCACGCACGATCCGAGGGGCTTTTTCGAAGAGCTTACTCGAGCCTGTCTTTGTGGATCTTTGAGGGAATACAAAGTACCTGGGCCGGTTAGGCGATCAAAATGGAAGGTTTCCAAAAAATAAAGGAAAATTGGGGCGTATATGGTTGACAAATCGTTGTTTTCGAAGGGACTTTGAAGTGCTCGGATCCATTGATTATTGCTACGATTGGGGTCTTGGCACAAGGTGACAACAAGGTCATTTAGCTCAAGCTAGGTTCTTCATGAATTTGTCAATTCGGGCTGATGAACATTAAAAGGATTCATTAACCCGTGGAAAGATGAGGTATCTTGGCACCAGCAGTAGCGTTGATCAGAGAAACGAAATAATTCAGTAAGAAAGCAATCATTGTTTTGTTTTAGTTAATTTGAGCCAGAAACAACAAAGTCGCCTTTAAAAGAGTTGTACTTCTCTTTTCATATAAAAACTTTTAAAAAAATCATGTTATACTTGGGTAATACAAGTCTGACTTGTATTTGGGCCTTGACCCTCTGGAAAACACCAAGCAACAACATATGAACTACAAAGAACCCGTTAAATTTTTTTTTGAAAGCCCATGTTGATTTTGTCGTACTCCTTAATGCAGAGTTGCCTCTCCAGAGGCACTCTTATCATTATTACGATCCCTGGTTCCGCCAAAAGTTTCGAAGGAAGATAAGAAAGATTGAGTTGTCAAGAAAAAGAAAAAGTAAATTCAAGTTAAAAATAAAATGACCAGATGCACCCCTTCAAAGGACAGGGAAGAGGTATGGGGTAAGCCAACTAGCACTGAATTGCTGGAATGGGAGGCTAATCGTGAGAATTATGATTTTCAAAAGGATTAATTCAATGAATGGTTGCCAGGGCGGGATAAACGATGCTAGTTTTTGGCAAAGTCTTCTTTTGAGTGGAATCATTTAGCTTAAATGGTACCTCTTTTTGAGAAACGATCTTTTTCGAAAAATGATACCCATTGAAGGAACAAAGTTGACATGTGGCCGAAAAGTGGCATCAAAGATTATGTCCTGGCAACCATGTTGGAAATCAACGCAAGATAGGTCTGTCTGGCAAAGCGCAAGGTATGCGCTAAAATTTTTCTCGGTTCATTGCGTTCTCCTGCAAACGAGACCTTGCTTATATTCATTAAAATACGTATTTCAATTTTCAGCTCAATCAAATGACGGAGTGAAAAGTTATGCCTTCTCAAACTGATGTACTGCACAGAGTTAAGAATGAATGAGCTCGCCCTTTTGTGGTAAAACAATAACCAGAAAAGGGCTAGTTCATTCATTCTCGGTAGGATTTACACTGAACTTTGAGAGAGCATAACTTATGACTAAGACGTTCGATTAAGCTGATAATTATAGCACAAATTGAAGTCAAGCAAGACGAGTTATCATTTGCAGAAGAACGTGATTGCTTTGTTCCTACAAGAGATCATGATTCTTTTCGTTAGCCTCCCAGTCCAGTAAAATTCAGTGGTTCTTGGGTAAGCGGTTAAGACGGAGTTTGTTCACTTTGCCTAACTCAATTGCTTCGGCGCCAATGAAAACGCATTTGATCCTGCTGAATGCCACCCTATGAAACAAACCACTCGTTTTATTTTAAGCTCCGGTAGATTGTTTTTTTTCCTTTGAAATCTAACTTGTTTCATCTGTCAAAAAAATGAGCGACCAAAACTGAACAAAAATGTTGAGAAGTACATCTTCATTTCCATCGGCTCATGCAAACCAAACAAAAAAAATCGTGTCTGCCAAATGTTCGAGTAAACTCAAATTCTACAATTATGACAAATTTTGTCTCTTTGCAAATTTCAAGCACAGTGTGTGCTGGTCGTGACACTTGTCCATACTGTCTCTCCATGAGAAGGCTCAACAAAGCTAAACTTCAATTTCCCAATATAGTGAGAAATTGAGAAGAAAAAAAACTTTTTCGGGCCATTTCAAGTTTTAAAAACATTCTTTTTGCCCTTTTTTCCCGCCCTGTAGGAACGTCATAATAACATTAAATAGTATTTGATAGCACTTGAAATGCTCTGAAAATATACCTTTCAGCCTTTATGCAGTGTTGGTCCGAAAAAATGCTAAATTGTTTATAGGCATTTCCGTCCAAACTAAAAAAGCCATTTAAAACACTGTTCATGTACAATCAAGACTGAGGTAGACTCTCCGTCATGTTAACTATCCGAATCAATAAGATCGATAAACTGTTCGGTGAATATTTGATACTCCGTCTTGATCCAATATCTGGTAGACTACTTCCCCTGCCCTGTTCCAATCAAATATATATCAAGCAATTCGAGGTATTGAATATATTGGCAATTTAAATGGACGAAAAGCCCGAGGTTCAGATGCTGTGTTTTCGTGAAGATCAAGAAGTCTCAACGCAATAGCCTCAATTTCAGAACATTCTCAATGATTCAATTCTGAAACTCGAGAAATGCTTCACCTCAAGATAAAACTGAGTTGATAATAGTCAAACTAAACTAAACTTTCGGATTCTTTTGCGTTCAATTACCAGAGACCCATAAAGGCAAAAGTTCTTGGTCCTATTCGTTCCGAAGACCGCACGTCAACGTCATTGAACCACTCGGGTTTGGAGGCGGCCGTTTGTATCATTTCAGAACACGGGCAAAGTTTAGCAGTTCTTGTACAAAAATATGCTCTTTTACCGGGTGATTCATATGGAACGGAACAGGAAATCATGTCCGTAACTCGGGAATGGTTGATCTTGCAAAAACAAGTATGAAGTTCAAAAAGATGGAACAGATATCAATTTTTAAGATAAATATTGTTTTATTCCCTAAAAGTCGGCTTATTTTTGATTTTAGTAAAATTTTGGAAGGGAGAAAAAAGTCTGAGTCACGAACGCTCTGGTTTCAGAAATGATTCTTCACGAAAAAAAAATGCCGTCGCTTAATTATTGAACTTGTATGAAATTGCCTTTTCTGACTCTTCGAGCCAAATGTTTCGTCAATCATATCCAATGAAGGTGAGGTTCATACATGGTTTCAATCACAAGTTATAACAGACATAATTTCGTGT
The DNA here is from genome assembly GCA_010645155.1 of Tigriopus japonicus. Classification (NCBI taxonomy): domain Eukaryota; kingdom Metazoa; phylum Arthropoda; class Copepoda; order Harpacticoida; family Harpacticidae; genus Tigriopus; species Tigriopus japonicus. Next base: position 737,871 of record JAAGOF010000055.1, on the reverse strand, counting down.
TCCGCTTCTTTTGAAACACCCGGTACACAAGGAAGCCAAAAAAATAGCAAGAAGAAAAGGATCAAAAATCCGTAGACAATAAAACTGGACTGGATCGACTAGATGTTGGCAGGGATCAATCGAAATTGTGGGGTTTTTGTTTGCTGAAATCTTCGTGTGTGGGAATATGATTGAATGTATTGTTGTCCCGGTTTTTGCATGACCTGACTTGGTGTCAATATAATAGAAGAGTAGGTACAGGCATGACTTTTTTCGTGACGTCTTCATATAAAAATGTAAAAGAAGCACACGTTTCCCAAGAAGATACTTGCAGTGTTGTGCAGAAAAGTGATGAAAAAATACGTTGTAAATAAAGTCTTGCCATTAGTTTTGCTTGTTCTTTCCTTTTTTTTCTTTTACAAGTTTGTGGATACAATTGGTGCCAAGAATTTCCTGTACGTATTTTTCCAATTTTTGATGCCTCTAACCAAGGACAGTCCTTGCTCTAACCTATAAAACACTCATTTTTTAATGTCAATTTTGTTGTGTGAAAACATTCTTAAAGAACGAAACATTTCTTCGGGTGACCCTGCATTTTAAGGGGATTTTGTAAACAACTCTTGAATCCGATTTTTTTCATGCTTTTGGTCTATAATGGAGTAAAGTGGACAAGTGCTTTGACAAGGATAACATTGTTTGACTTTTTCTGGAGGGATACGATGCCTTGAAAGGTTCAAGAGGGGGAAATTAAATTGAAGCAAAATATGGTGAGCAAAATGATAAATAGAGGGGTTTGATCTAACTATTCATTTGCTCAATCTTTTTTCTGCGCCCAAATAAAACCTCCTGTTTTAAAACGATTTTGTTCCCACTCCTTCTACGTTATCATGGTTAGTCAGATCTGTAATTTAATTGTATTTGAAATTACCATTTCGGAATTGGAATTAATTACATTTGAGATCAAAGTAATTGTAATTGTAATTAATTACATTTGGGCTCATGTAATTGGCATTTTTCAATTAAAATTTACAATTACATTTTCACCTATTCTGGGATTAGAACTTTTGCAGATTTTCCCCGTTCTTCCAATATTTTTCTGTTCTGTGTGTGAATTGATTTACAAAAAACTCACAGGTTTGAGTTGCCCTTTGCACATTTTTCATTTGAAAAGAAAGGAGTTCAAGCTTGATTTGAAAAACATTGTTATTGTATTTAGTTACTTTTGAGATCAATGTAATTGTAACTAATTTCATTTTAGAAGTAATTAACACAGGTCTGAGGTTTGTCAATTAAAAACTGAGGTCTCTAGAAACAGAAAACCGACTCGCTTTCTGTTTCTCAATTGTTTCTTCTTCTCCTCTTTGGGAGTGTCTCTAGAGTGTTCTTTCCCCTCTTTAATGCAACAAGAAGCGAGTCCGATGGGCATTTCTCTCGAGAGAACGAGATAAGGAGAAAGATGGCTCAACGGGTCGTCCTAACAATCTCCATCCAGATAACAACAAATCCAACCAATCCTAAAGTGCACGCACACCAAGACTCAACGCAATTGCGAATGGTTCAATAAACCAAGATCATTTAGAAAGGCCTTTAGCAGAAAAAGGTTCATCCAATGAAAAAGCGTTAATCACCATTTGACTTGACTTGAATGATGTCTTCATTCTAAAACGCCTCATTGTGGCATGGAATTGAAATGGAGCAATGATGAATTCATATTTGATTGCCAGTCTCTCTATCCACTCTATTGGGCTCTTTGATCAAACAAATTAGATATCCTTGAGAGGGTTAATGGCACGCTGAGTTTGGGATGCAGAGAAAAGTAAAAAGCATTGTGCTTAGAAACCCATCGAAAAAAGATGTGTCAATTACGCTATCCTCTTTTTGAAACGATAAAAGAGAATGATACAAATTTATCAGCTTCAACGAAGAAAAGAACATATGACCTATTCCCCAATTATTTCCGTTTGTGTCTTGAAGTAGCAATGCTAAATGACGATTTTATCCCTCCCAATTCCAAGCTATCGCCGGAAATGGAATGGCACTTTCCACGCAACCTCTTATGATTTTCAATAACTCCAACTTGATTGTTGCCTATAACAAAACACCTCTTGAAATGGAAGCATTTTTCGCTTAATAAAAGTTGTAATCCTCAACACTGTTTAGCAATTTTGTCATCGTTCTCTCAATTTTTTTTGTTTTGATCTTCAATTGACTTTAGAAAATGTTTGAACCATGGTCAAATCATGCAAAGATTCAACTAATGCCTTAGATTTATATGTTGTCGTAAGAAACGATTGTTATTACACTTTCCTACAATCCTCCAGCCTCTTGCATCTGTCAACCGATAATGATCAATTCTAATATCATGGAACTAAACCATAGTAACTCGTTTGTCGATTGCACAGGGAAAAAGCCAAATATTTGATACTCTTACTTTTGTCGAGTTAGCGGAGTGCGATATGCATATAATTTCAATTCCATAACCTTTTTCGGCAGCCTACCGGTTTGGTTCACAATTTCTATCCCATTCATATTTCTAAGCGGAAAAGCCTCTTAACAAAATATGGTATGAGACCAAAAAAACTTCCCTGTTTCCTGCCACGTCTTTTGGTCGTCGTGCAATTAATTCACCCACTCGAGACTTTTTCGAGTGTCTCTTGATGTCGCCCACTAATTTGAGAATTTCCCCTCCAATGCTTCACTATTCCTGTCTTTTTCTCTCGCATTTAAAATCCACTTTCAGACGGGCAAAAAATGAGCAACTCTTTTTCGGGGAAGATGTGAATTAAAAAAGGAACTCCAATGTTAAGGGTGGTTACTTATTTAGGAATGTGGGCCTGTAAGGAGAGCCTCGAGATCGTGGACACTCTTGGAAAAAGATATTGCTGATTGGACAACCTGATGGTGCCCAAGATTGTTCCATCTTTGTAAGGCAATAAATCAATGATTGCCATTAATGTCATTCCCGGTGAGATGGGACCTTTTATGTGACCAAGTGCGTATGTTGAAGGCTAAAAGCAGCCACAAAAAAAGACCACCAGGACCAAAGAACACAAACAAAGAAATATACCTTGGGATTGCATTGATCTTGATTGTTCCATAAGTACGTAGTAGGTCTTGTCTCAGGGCAACTTTCTGTGGCTTACTCAGCACCTCTGATGGCTTAAACGAGGAAGTTGAAACTAACGGCATTGTACTAGTGCCATAAAATCAGCCTTAAGACCCAAACTATTGACAGAGTAATAAACTTGTCGGCTTTTGTCGATTCTTCAAGGAGCCTAAGCAACTCGATTTTTTTTTTGTTTTGGGAGAGAGGCAAAAGATGGCATCAGAGAGCAAGAAGAACCTTAAGGAGTACTGTATATACTTATGTTTTCAAGTTTTGAAGAATTCTTGTTCTCTTCATTCGACATTTTGTTATGATAAACTCTTCTGGATTATGCCACATAAATGTCAAATATTCTGTTAGATGACACTTTCGTAGAAAACCTGAACATTTGAAGGCCAAAGGAAAAGAGGAAAAGTTACGACATAAGCAAAACTTTCTAACTTGCTGGCTTCGCTTGTCGCCTTTCATCCGAAATGTACCATAATACGTTAAATCAAGTGTGATCACAGGGTAGCTCTAGGGTAAGTTCATATAATAGATTGACATTGAATTGTAAGTTACAAATGACTTTGTCTAATTTGATTCAATAAAAACGCCCAATTTACAACGTGTCATGATACTCAATAAGTGACTTGATCTCCCTTTAGCAATAGATGGCGTTGAATCCGAAAGTCGTTAGTACCGAAGAATTGATTTGGTCTGTACGTATGCTAGAACTTTCTGTTTCAATTTCGAAAAATTGCACCTTGAAAGGTTACGCTGACATTTCCATGGTTCACTGTTAATTAATGAGGAAGAAGTAGATGAATTGTTTTGTCAAAAATTATGAAGAATATTTCAAATTGGACATAATATACTTTCTTTTTTACTTTCAGTTTCTAACAAACAACTGCAAATATAAGGATTGTTGCCAAACAGTGTACAATTAAAAAAAACAGGGAAAACATGTACATACTTTTTAGAAAAGTGGCATGTAAAGTACTGACGCTGTTTTGAGCTTTGTAGGTCAATCAGGTTGTGCCACAATCATCGCAAAAACTAGGATAATCAAACCTCTTCCATTTCCAGCTTTTCCAAAACCTAACCGGCAATGTTGCTCTTCATCAACAAAAAATGTTTATAAGAATACCTTCTGCATTTATTTTGCCATCAATTTGAGTCACCGTGGCCGAAAAATGGCCAGGTAAAAATAAGTGCCGATCCATTGGGTAATTTTACAGACATTAAATTTCACTTCAGTGCTGTTCCTAGTGCTAGAATTTGATCCAATCGTTTATCACCGTTCTCCATGGGAAGTGACGTCACTTCTCTCAGGTTCAAAATAGGTATTGTTAGGTTAAAATTAGGTTAAGTTAGGTTACTTTTAAATTTGGTTAAATGTGGCATCACTTCTCCTCTGAACGCTTTATAGTTTTGCAACAAAAATATCGTTCTTTGGAGTTTCAATTGTACTGTTGTGAACTTTGCCATATTTTGAAAGTGATTCTGACTCGAGGAACATTTATCCTCTATTAAAAGTATTATGGGACATGTAATAGGGATCAGGATTACGCGCATCAGCAAAAAAAACAAACTAAAATGTCTATTGATCTGACCAAAATTACCCAAAAGCGTTATCCGCTTGAGCTCGCATCACAGAACCAAAGTTTGAAGAGGTTTCATTAATCGCCTGCCCTTCAAAATTAAATTCATAAACTGTTCCACTAACCCGAAGAAGTTATGAAAACATGATTTAAATGACACCAATCAATAGTTACCTCCCACAAATCGATCGGACCGGTTCGCCCTTGCCCAGTTTCCTTGCCTCCCCCACTCTGAACCGAATTCATGATGAACTTTTGTGTCTCAATGCATGGTGTCACTGATTAACTATAAAAACATGTGTTTACGGCAACATTTCAACCTCACAGCTTGGCCAGAAAAGAACCCAGCACACTTGATCCAAGAAAAATAATCCTCGGAGCGCCAGGATCCTCGACAACCTCCGTTCCTTCTGTTCGATAGAAGGTTGGTTTTCCTTCCATGAGAGTGCGTGCGTTCCATTCAATCCTCCGTCTGTTCCTCTTTTCGTCCGTTGTTGGCCTCTCTCTGTGTGTCTTTTTCTGGAGAAATGGCTACACAGGAATGGAAATAGAAATGAAAAAAGGCCAACCAAACTTGAGGCATCCAAGATGGCACAAGAGTCTCTGGACACTTGAACGCTCCATTTCAATTTGGGGTTTCGAAGGCGGTGGTTGTTCCAAAGTTCCAATCCCTGGCCACGTGGAAAGTTGGTTCAATCAATCTCTTACTTCAAACGTTATTAAAAGCTTCCAAACTTCTTGCAATGTTCCTCCCTCGTTAGTTAAAGTATTCCGGGAAAAAGATTCCCTAAATAATCAAGTCCACGGTCCCGCTTTTTTTACAAGTATCGGTACCAGAGACGCTTCTTCAAGTCTCAAATAGCGCTTCTGGTCCATAAAAAATTACGACCTCGATTTCAAGTGGAAACGTGGGAAGAGATCATAAACGGTGTTCATGCTCGAATCTGAGGCCAGGGCAGACTTCAGAGGAGAAAGGCCAGTTTCGACTTCCAACCATGTACATGAATATTGCAAATGTTATTATGGTGACCGGTTCATCCGGTTCCGTGACTCATGGAAAAATGGATCTCAAAGCGGACAAGTGCTTGGTTTATCTTGTCCTAGGTTTGAATACATACTGGAGAGAGCGCAAGATTTACGAGAAAACTCGTTGGTTGGTTACTAAGCAAAATAGAAGCACATGGTTCATAAAATGCACTAATCGCCATTACTGAGAATGCACCATTCTTATCTTGTCAGATTTGTCGCGTGGTTTTGTGTGGTCGAGATGTGCAAGAGCCAAACTTGAGACTCACAGACTAGGTCAAAAACACAAACGCATGCGGTGTAGAAGACCATATATCAGAACGGTTGTTCCATGAAGGCTTGGATGCGCTCAATGGTTTTAAAAGAGCCGCTAACTTTGAGCCTGAATTATGTCCCATGAGCCGGCCACGACACTATAATCGCTCTTCCTCAGGAATGAGGGCCAGATGAGAACATACACAAAATAACAGTGGGTCCATGGAGTTCATCCCTTTGAGGGAATACTTAACAAAGATCTGGACCGGCATCCATTGGAAAGGTTTGTAAAGGAAACATTTGTTGTCAAATAAACATCATTAAGTACTTTCTTACTTTTACTTTATTTTATTTCTTCTAACATTTAACCCAAACGAACGAGTCCCTAAATAATAAACAAACAAAGTAGTAAATGTGTGTAATATGAAATAAATATAAATATTGGTGGAATGCTAGGACGGGGGCTTAACTCATCCACGCGGCCAGCATTGAGAATAAGAAATACACAATAAAAGCACGCTAAAATATCATTGGCAGGTCATATGTTTTGTGTGTGGGGATGCATGCTTCAAGCATACTTCATCGATTGGTGTAAATCCTTTGTGGGCCTTTTTAAGGTTCTCAGGTCTCTAGAATGACCATACATGAATGCAAGCTTCTGTTAAAATTGATGTTTAGCTAAAACCTTAGTTGGACAACGCCATAAAAGGCTAAAAATAAACCTTGAGTCAACATCGGAAGCATGCTTGCAAGAAGCGTAGACGCAGCAAAACATACGAGCTTCTGCCCCAGAAAAATGTTTTCTCCGGAGCTTGGTTAGAATCTAAGCAGCCTGGGAAAGCACACGTGCTACCTACCATGTTAGTATGCTTGACTATTCTGGATCCTTGTTTAATTTATGTGCACCTATTTTAAATTACACGATCTAATCAATTTGTTTCAAAATCATTGTTGTAAATTTCTCAGCCATTTATGTTGCTACATACAATTCAATGACTTTGTTAGCTTCATTCAAACAAGACTTTGCCGCCCTTGTACAGGTCATTCAATCGTTTAGTGGGTGTTTTATAGAGAAGACACAATGGGCAGGCAGACCGGAATTGTTTTTATTACAGTTGTTTTTCTAATGTCCTTACAATAATTGTTTCTAGAGACCAGATTTGAAATTGATGCTTTTTGAGTCAAAACTTTGTTTTCAATTGAACAGAAAATGACCAAAAATGAGAAGTAAACGGAAAAAAGCAAAAAAAGACATTGAATTCCCCTCAACTTGGGACCATTCCCAAGGCAGTTTTTTCAAAACATTTCCATCAGATTTCTTTTATGTTAGATTTCCACGCTCTTGGATGCTCTCAAGGTCATTCCAGTTCAGAAGATTAATGAATATACAAATAACCAAAAAGTACGGAAATGAGCACCAATTAAATATTTTTGAGAAATTGCAAGGAACAGCAAAGCTTCAAGAACCTGAAAACGCAACATGGTTATTTGCTTTTGTTGACCATTTCCATTTTTTACCGTGTTATGCAATGTTCACCAACAACACCCGTAGGCCTTTTAGCCACAAGACACCCAACATCTGTCCCATTTGTGGAGGCTAGTCCACACCCACAAGACCCTCCCTCCACTTTTTTGAATGCGGGCAAGGGCTCCCAGAGCCGGGCATGTCATTGCTTTGGTGAGACCACCTTCCTGTTACTATAAAGGAGACAAGGGCGACCTCTGTTAGCAGCAACAACATTTTGCCAACCATCAAAGTCCAAAGGCATTTTGATCCATTTTTAATGAAGCCATCATGTGATTTCAACAACCAGACAACCAAAGACTTACACTTTAGAAAAATGCACAAATGTAAAAATAACTCAATGAAAATCTGTAAAATGCTTCAAAAAAAAAAATGTTTTTTTGATTGTAAAAGTCAATCTGATTAATTACCTCCAAAAATTGATTTTTCGTCAAAAAACCTCTTTATCTTATCGATAAAAACTGAGGAAAGCTTGAAAACATATTTTTTTAGAAAATAAATTTCAAATACGGTCTCTAGTAATATCATATCTTAACGCCAAATATCAATCCCAAAATCCAAGCTCCAATTTTGGCCATGAGTTGAAGACGATGATAGCCGCAAAATAAGAGCTTTTGCCCTTGTTTTGGCTCCCTCGAACATTTTAAAAAAAATCTTCTTATGAACTTGTCTACCAGCAAAGTATGCTTTAAGTACGTTCACCTAGAGCTTACATTCACCATCAATGTCCCATGTTGGCTAACCCACAGAGTTCCCAGAGAGGAGACGCTGGGGCAGACAGGTCTAACATTTTGTTGGACAATTTTCAGGCCCCAGCTGACCTTTGGTTGTGACGTTTTCCATGCAGTTGTGTCCAAACAAGTTCGTTTGTAGGGTTGAAGACATGATCACTTGTTATATAAACTTATTATATACTTATTATATAAATATATAAATATATACATATTTATTATATAAATTTTATGAGAACAGCTATAACTCGTCCAACAAAAATTTCCATATATCCGCCCTGTGGGCTAACCCTCCAGAAGTTGTTGAGTACTCCCGTTCCACACAATAATGTTTAGATTGGTGCTCAATCTAACTTGGATAGAAAAGGTGACGGGATTGGCACTCGGTCCTTGGTTCCACCACACACATTACATAGACCCTCGACCATAGTGCCCCACCTTCCCTCTTCAAGTTTCCCCAACTCTTCACGTCAAAAGCAAAGGGGACTCCAAGTTAATGTAGAATAATGTCTCGGACCCTTCAAAATATGAAAAAAACTGTGGTACATGCCCTGAAAAAGTGTTTTGAGCACAAGCCTTTGGCAGGGATAAATCCAAGACCTCGGGACAATTTGAGCACCGAATTTTCTCGCCTACAGGGTTAGTGGATATAAAATCCCACATCATCTTATTAACTAAGGCCCCAGAGCGCATGTTAAACTTCGCATAAAAACGGTTATTCTTGAGCGGGTGCGAGTCCTTAACATGACTAAATATCGTTTGGAAAAGGCCATTAGGCCCATAACTGGTTCCTATTTGCTGGAACTATATTCAATGACTCCAGTCGTGAGGCACGAAGAAAAAAGGCCATTTGTATCTCCTCTGAAGTTGAATGGTTTCCGACATACGAGCTCGAGTATGTATATGTTTCGATAGGGTCGACATTCCATTCTTTCTTTCGTTGGGTTACTGAAAGCTTCCAAGGTCGCTCTTGTTGTCAATTCTTCGTTTTCTTTCGTTTCCTGAACGAAAAGACAAGAGGGACCTATCCCCTTCTCAAACTAATGTTCCCCATTGACAAGGCTACCATTCAGGGTCTAACAATCAGCCACCCAAAAAGGCCATCCAGATTCAACCAAGAGCTTAAGATGTGGACTCTTAAGCACACTAGATAACACTCTATGCGTTAGTGCTTAATAACTTTTTTTTAGCTCTACAGACTTTTTGGTTACGTCCAGTAGATTCATTGTGTATTGCTAATTGATTATTTCATTTCTTTCAATTTTTAATCAATTCGAATATCTTCATGGAACACCCTGTTCCGGGTGATACGGAAAGCAGAGCTATGAAGGGATTCTTGTAAAACTGGAAGAAGACAAGTAAGAGCTCTTTTTTGAGAGAAAACATCATTGAAAATTAAACGAAAGAAAGTGCTTCGTGAATATTCAATGTCCAGAGCATGGGTTGACAACCACTGGGCCGCGGCCCACGTGTCGGCCCAAGGGTGTTCCTTGGTGGTCCAGGAGTGAAAGTCCAAAAAATGGGCCCGAGAGCATCCATATCTTTGTTCTCATGGGCCCAAAGCTCTTTGATAGTTGATCTGAAGGCCTGGGAATCTACCAGGATCTTTTTTGGAGGGCCCCTTATTACGCAAAGTCAAATTTGGTGGGCCTTGACCCAAAAGCTGTTGCCGACTCCTGATCTAGAGGGTATATAAGTCAGCCTAGTTGATCCTAATGTCGACGTTAGTGTGTCATGTCTTGTACTGCATACCGCATGCCATGTCATGCTAAGTTCCACGTTGAGAAATAATTGAAATAATCATCGGCCATTAGCCCTTTTTTAGAATGAGACCAGAACAATGCAGGAAATGTGAGGTCGATCGTTGTTTTCATAAACGTAAATGTGAGTCTTCATAAGGATTTCTTTGGCAAGGCGGAAATTACGGATCGGTCGAGGAGCCCTTGAAAACAAGAGAAATCAGTCGAATAAAGAGTTTGGTGGTGTCAGATATGGGATGTGCTTTAGCTCTAAAACTTTCTCGGACATTGAGGACTTCTGAAACTTCAAAATCAGTCAAATGCAAAGAAGAGTTGCTAAAAAGTTTGGATCACTCTGCCTGATTTATAAAGTGCTCGATCGGCTCTTAAATCTTTACAGCTTCGTTGGCATTTGATCGAAGTTAAAAGTGAACGAGAAAACTTTCAAGATCCACTTAGAGTTACTACTGTCTTGGCTCACTCGTTTTTCGATCTCGACGTATATTTGAAAGCGGTTTCAAGTATCTTTGACCGCGAGAGTGAATCGATTATCGTAAACATTGACCTTACAGAAAGAAGATTTCCATACTTTTTACCATTATATCCAATCGCAATTTTTCTATTTCATTCTGCACATTTATCGAAATAGTACTTTCTGCGGGTTGGATCCTCTTATTCATGGTTTAATTTGCAGTTCTTTAAGTGTTGTGACACACAGATGATTTGGCCCCTCATTGCAAACAATAAATCAAATTGTTGAATTTTAGTAGAACGAGGTTGATTGGGAGCCGATATATACATAAACAAACCAAATTCCTACAAAAAAAATAATTCAATAAATTTTAATTATATGGACACCTTAATGTGTTCAGTATTGACAACAATTTCCAAGGATGAGGAAATTGAGTGGGTTTTGAAAGTATCACCTTTAATTTAGAGCTAACGTGCGAAATTCCACATAGTTTGAAAAATTTTGGGGTCAGAAACATGCCTCAGTTTGTTTAGGAATTTTCCAGATAAACTACTATAAGTCAACCATTTTGAATACCATACTAGATCGCGGAAAACAAAAAGAGTGGATTTCCCACACCTTCAGCCCACCAAAAATATGAAAAGGACAGATGTTCCTTCCGATCGAAAAAGTTGCGGAACATCCATTTACTTTTCCCCTATGCCCAACCTTGATTTGACCTTTATCTTGCTGACTTTTATGCAAACCGTTCCGAGGGGCCATTAAAGGCAGCTATTCGTCCCTAGGGAACCCTCCCAACTCCAAGTGATCCACAGTCTTGGGCACATTTCGTCCAACTTTGTCAAGAACAGTCTGTCGCGTATCTTTTGAATAACGACAACTGTCAAGACAAATGCACGAGCTTTTCTAATGATAACTTGGTTCAAATGCGAACGTGTTCAAAGTAAAAAAAAAAGGTTCGAGTCTAACCCAATATGAGAATTTATGATGCTCATAAATCTTAATGAAGAGAACCATGGTCTCTGTGTGCATGCAGTTGTTCTCATACCCAACAACAGATCCTCGTGAGGGAAAACAGAGAAGTGGCAACAGTGGCTCCATCTTCATTCGTCTTCCGGCCTTTACGGTCACAAACCGAATTGCGATGGCCACGATCGGCCCCTTCTCTCGAGGAGCCGGTTCCTCCATGATCCGCCCACATGATATACCACCCCCCAGATAACCGGATCGTTTGGATCTGATGTCACTCGATTTTTGGGTTAGGTCCTTCAGATGGAAAAGCAGGCCTTTGGGTGGGCCTGACAAGAACTGTCGCAAGGTTCCATTCACATTCAAATGAGGCCCATAGAAATAGCGTTGCACGTTGAACACTCGGAAAGTTTTGAAACGACTGGTATGGATCGTTACAATCTGCACCAGAAGAGAGCACTTCAAATGAGTACCAATTTCACTTGGAAGGATTATCTTGAACCATCCCATGTATCTTTAGCTCGCTCACTAAAGCATGTGTACGTATCTCTTGTCTTCTTGTCACTTGCTTGTCTCCCACAGAAATCACTTTGATTTGCCTTCAATAACGTACCGCAACGCAACGCATGGACATGGACTGATAGAAGATCCAGTGGAACACGCGCATGACTTCGCCAATAGTGGAAAAGGTAAAAGAAGGTAAAGACGAGGAACTGGAACGGGAAATCATTGCCAACCGCGAAGAAAGGACGACACTAGAACAACCGACTCAACAATATGGACCAACCAAGACACCGTGGAACGAAGAACCCTTGTACCAAAGTTGGTTCGCAAGCGAATTCCAAAGAGGCAATCATGTAGAATACATGTGGTTTGGCAGGAAATTGGAAAAGGCTTCAACGTTATTTCGAAAATCCCATAAAGGCTGATTGACTTTCACTCTAAGTGTATTTATGAAGTTCAGATCAACTATAGTTAATAAAACAGTAATTCATTATTTTGATGAGAAAAGCTGACAATGTGAAACATTTTAAACTTATTTGTCGAATGTGATTGTAAGTATACAACACGATGGTTTTGATCAATGGAAATCCACTTGGCACCTTTCTCACATCAGCCAAGTCCTGATTCTTTTGAGGCTCTTTTGATAAAACTTTCTATTTTCTAAGTCTCAATAGAGAACATGATGTAATAATGGGATATCTTTCAACAATTAAATTGTCAATGGCTAGCCTATCTACTAAGATACTGCTTGCCCAAAGTAATCTTTTGTCTCATATAAAATCTTCATTTAACCCCCTTTGGTCCACCGTGAGCACGTAATACCGTCGGACAAAAAGAGAAGCGACCGGTTGCTGAGCCAATCTTTATCAAGGTGGTAACCATCACAGACTCTCTAAAGGTTTCCTGGAACCATGCATCCTTCCAGGGATCCACTTGGCATTCTCAAGTTCCGTGAGAGACTGGAAGGAACTAATCTTTGCATAATCTCCGTGTTCCTAATTCGACCTTCCTTAAAGGTTATTCAGTTTCGCACGCCAGAGCAAGATTCAGCCAGCTAAAAGGTGACAATCTGTCGACCAAACCAATCAAAAGGCTCTGGATCTACTCTCTAGCACAATTTCTATGATCTCAAGACAACCCTGACATCCAAGATCGTCGTCAAAAGACCGGCCTTCATTCAATGAAGACGGATAACGGACAAGTCCGCTTAACCAGTCACTCACGAGCTTGAAGGCTGAGGGCGCAATAAATGTGGAACATTGATCGAAGTGGGAACACAATTGGAACAATGAAAGGCGGGAGGCATGAATTGAAGCGATCAATTCAACACAATGGGAAGCACCACACGCTATCGACGTGGGGAAAATAGACTATTCACAAACAGGGATTTACATGTCCAATGGGAACACAAATGGGAACGCGCTGAAAACCACCATGTTGGTAGTGTGGTTTTCTCATCGAGGTCATTCCATGAACGTAGGGATCTGATTTTCGGTGGGACTAAGGCACTGTATTTATGACTTTTTTCCAATACGATCCATCATCACGTGGCTCCATAAAAACTGGAGGTCAGATGGTACAATGATATTGAATAATCCAGCAAAGTACAAGGAAGGCCTTTGTTACGATTTTCCAATCGCTCATACTTGGTTACATATAAGATTGGATAAGCACGACAGTGGTATCTAATAGTAATCTTTTAGAATACTACAAATTGAATCCGACAAAGGTAAAAAATGGAAAGAATTATTGACAAGGGGCAACTAATATGTCCTTTCGAAATACAATTTGGAACGGAAGGGGATTTATCCTTTTGAAATGAGTTTCCAATCCAAAAAAGGCCTGCTGGATCTCTCGATGTGGGACGTGTTTTTTTTTTTGCAATTTAGAGGGCTTGATACTCTATCCTAAATGCATTTAGCCAATAGATGAGAAGTTGAGTAAAAGGGAGGGCTTGCTTTAAATTTATTGTCTAAACATCTCGATTACTTTACGGCGCCTTTTTCATTTCACTCTCGCAAAACAGAATCGTGTTTTGCAAGTCCATGTAGAACTATAATTTGACAAAGATATTACTTCCATGTAGGTAAGTCCTTCAGCCTAAGGATGGACGACCTTTTTAGACCCGAACCGAATAATCGTTACTTTGTGTAACAACCGAGAAACTGGCCCAAACATTCATCAACGTCTTTGTCGTACTATTTAGTGCTCTCGTTACTGGTGACCGTATCATCTTGGAAAGAATAACAAGAGAGTATGTTGAAGCCGATTTCTTTAAAACAATTCAATTCGCGACTGATTTTATGATCCGTTATCTATTAGTTTTTCTTTGTTAAACCACAATTACCAATTTCAATGTAATAGAATGTTTTGTTAAGGGCAGTTTTACGAGGAGCTTTCCGTGGCAACACTGAAGCCAATTGAACTGACAATAACAGTAGCGTTGCCAATTTTGCACGGAAAACGCACTTCGCAAGCATCGTTCTGTTTTTGACGTTTTGAAAAGGTACAAAAACACCTTTGTGGGCGTAACAAAGATTGAATGGGGCTCTTTCAGAGAACGCCTACCTGATCGTCGCCGGAGTTGTCCTCGATCTTGAGAATATCGTCTTCGGGAGGAGCTTCCCATTTTTTCACTTGGACTTTGAGATGCTCTTTCGGCATTCCTCTCGTCTTGATTTTCGGACACAGGCAAAAGAATTCGCCTCTCGCTCTTGATGATCGGACCCATTTGAAATGTCATCCTTATCCTCCGTTTTTTGTACGCGTGCCAGGTTTGCATTGCAATTTGTGGCTATGTTACATCCACACATGATTCTTTTTCCTCGTGTCTTATTTTTGTTGCGAATCCTAGACTCTAAAATTAGCCACTTGAAACCAGCTTTTGTTGGGTATTTAGGGAATTCCCCCTTTTGGGGGGAAAGTCCGGGCTTAAAGCTAAATATAACCTTAGCGAAGGTTCTTCGAACGACAGTTAAACCATCAGAATGCGAGGATGCCGCAAATATTTGTTCGAAAACACAAGATGGAAGGGTAAAACATCATTAGTCGTTCATTTTCTAATGACACAGAGACCACCCCGCTCTCGTTCAGAAAGATGATCATTTGTTCATTCCATGCCTAAATGCAGTGGTCGAGTTACTTTGGTTGTCAGACTACTAATTGTTTGATGATGCTAACTGACTACGACACGGCAAGGCAAAAACAATTTTGCGGTGTGACTTTCAATTCTCTGCATAATAAGATTACTTCAAGGGGATTTTGCCAGCCAAGGCACCGTTGGAATGACAAGTACAGCAACTTTCTTCTGTCGCAGAGCTCGTCGTGTACTTGACGCACTAGAACTACATTAACATGATTACATTTTTTACGTTGTCCCTGTATAATTTCATTTCCGCTCCCGACATCGTACTTCCATTCATTGTTTCTGGCATGATCATTTCAAGCACGGTGTCCGAGTGACCTCTTGATGAAAGGACACTTTGATCTATCACTAAATCCAAGACAGAAAATGGATTGAGCGTTTGCAATTGGTGTCCTGTCTGTGGAAAGCTCTCTCTCGATCTCAGTTTGGTTCTGGTTGTCCGGCTGGTCACTCCACTCATTCACTGAGTCAGTCAGGATGTGTCTGTCAGTGATGGGAATTCATCTTCAATTGAGAGAGCAAAACACGGTAGGAGGACCCACAGAAACGGGGTTAGCCTGATGGCATGTTGTTGATGAGTTGGTTGGTGGGTTCGTTGGTTGAGAGAAGGATAGATATTCAGTGAGTGACGAATGAAACCCCTTTTTTCCAGTGATCAAATTGAAGTCAAGGAGGGATGTTCTCTTGGCAAAAATGCTTGTGGAACACGGCCACGCATGTGTTCGGTGCTTGGGTGATCTTTGAATCGATGGTGACCAGAGATATCGGCAATGTCGACCAATTTGACATTGACACGGAATACGACTTCATTATTGGTGAGAGACGGTGGAAATGAAAACGAGCTCGTTCTCCAATTCGACGTCCCTTTTTTGTAGTTGGCGGTGGAACAGCTGGGTCCGTTTTGGCGGGACGATTGGCGGAGGTTGAGCATTTCAAGGTTTTGCTTTTGGAGGCTGGAGGAGAACAAACCGACAAGATCAAGATTCCTTGGTTCCATTTGTGGCTTCCGAACTCGCCCCATGATTGGAAGTTTGTCACGGAACCCAATGCCAATGGTGCTTTGAAAGGGTTCATCGATCAAGTGAGTGGGAAAGGTTTAGCATTGAATGGTAGTACGTTTTAATCGATTCAATACGAAGTCTTTTAGAAATCATGGTGGTGGCGAGGCAAAGCCATTGGCGGAACTGGGGCCATCAATACCATGATCTACATGAGAGGCAATCGCAATGATTATGATACCTGGGAGTCCTTAGGAGCACGAGGTTGGTCCTACAAGGATTGTTTGCCGTACTTTAAAAAACTTGAGACCATCACGATACCTCGCATGGCCCGCGATGGTGAGTATAAGCTTTCCTAATTATTGCATATTCGTACTCCAAAAGAAAAAAAACCATTTTAATGATTAGGCTTTCAACATGGTGTCAATGGACCAATGTTTGTCGAGGAAGCCCGACATCACACCGTTCTTCAAGACGCATTCCTTGAAGCTGGCAAGAGCTTTGGTTTCCGGGTTGGCGATCAGAATTCGGGTTATCAAACTGGCTTTGCACCCCTCCTGTTCAATATCCGTGACGGCTACCGATGGAGTAGTGCCGATGCCTATCTGCGCCAAAAACGAGGTAATCTCCATGTGGCTCTGATTGCTCATGTCTACCGGATCCTCTTTCGAAGACGAACAGCTGTGGGCGTGGAGACAGATATTCGAGGTTCCAAGATGAAGATCTTTGCCAAACGAGAAGTCATCTTGTGTGGAGGAGTGGTGGGTTCGCCTCATCTGATGATGCTCTCTGGAATTGGGCCTCGCGATCATCTGCAGGAAATGGGGGTAAATGCCAGATTGGATGTTTTTTTGTGTTATACAACCCGTGGGTCGGTCAATGAACTTCATGGGTTGATTGAAAACCCTTGTGGGATTGCCGCTTTAGCCATGCTACAATTAATCTAAATGATGTTCAATGGACAAGGACCCATGACCCTGAGTGGCTGTCAAGTTCCGCCGTCGAGATGAGGAAGAAAAGAGATCGAGTGCTCAATCATCACAATTCATAACGCATATCTCCCCACGTCATCTCTTTGGCATTGCGTTCCTGTGATACTTACGTACCTTATCTTCTGTATTGCCTTTTATCAGATCCCCGTGGTGTACCACAGTCCAGGTGTGGGTCAGAACCTCCAGGATCATATCGCAGCCTATGGGTTGACCTGGCTGACCGGCGCGTCCAGCGCGGGAGCGGCTTACAACCCGTTCGTGTACACCACTGACCCCAAAACCTATTGGGACTGGAAAATGACTCGAACAGGTCAGTCAAGACACAAAGAAAAATGTCTTGGAGAGGCAATTGCCTTAACATGAAAAATGACGACACATCTAAATCGTTAATATTCAGGTCCGCTCGCGGCTCCCATTGGCGTGGAGGGAAATGCATTCGTAGCCACCAAGTATGCCAACACAACTTGGCCCGATATTCAGATCACGTTCATGGCATCCCATCCTGGTTTCGACGGTGGCACTACCTACAAGGATTTCCTGATGATAAGTGATGAAGTGCGTTCGTTTACTGGGTTCAAGGCCCGACTTTGGCCAAGACTCGTATTTCACGTAGTTATGTAGATTGCGCAGTTTGTTCCACGGTCCGTTTTTCTTTATGTTTTTCTGTTTGGATGTTGATGGAGATTGGCTCAATCATATTAAGCGGTGTCTATTATTTCAGCTCTACGACAGCTATTTTGCACCCACGGCCTTCGCCGAGGGGTATTCCATGTATCCCATAGTAAACCGACCCAAGTCTCGGGGAAGTATCACATTAGCCTCCAAGGATCCCCTCGTTGCGCCTAGAATTCAGCCCAATTATCTATCCCATCCCCAGGATACTCTGACACTTATTGAAGGTAATCGAATCACTACTTTTTCGGCTAGAGATGAGTGAATAAGCGAGAGAAGCAAAGAAAGAGAAGGAAGGCGTCGTCGTCATCTGTTCCAGAGCAAGAACCGCTGAATTTTCTGGACGACGAGACTATCTTTGAGTGTTGTATTTCCAGGAGGAACAAATCGGTGGCATTTTAGGACAATAGCACCTTGCTTCTGTTTGTTAGACTTAATACTACAATTTCCAGTTCAATCGAATGCCAAAGTTCAATTACCTTCTAAAGCTGCATACTGAGAAGAACATTAAATGAATGAGCTCGCCCTTTTGTGGGGGGAAAGGGCTAGCTCATTCATCCTCTGTAGGGTTAAGTAGTGCACTATGAGCACAACTCATGAAAATTGAAATAAAAAGAAAAATAGTCTATCCAAAAGAAGAAAGGTCTCGAGTACAGAAGAATGCAATTGATTTGTCACTAATTGATATCATTATTATTATTATTGTGACTAGCCTCGACGTCCAGATAAATTTAGCGGTTCTCGCCCAAAGCAATCTATCGGCTTACGACTTCTCGTTTGACGCAGAGGAAATACTGCAGAAAGTCGAAGGGGCTCTTCGATTTTGTTTGCACACCCAAGAAATCTTGCCATTCTAATGAGGCGATGGGGGATACGGTTACCCATTTCCAACGAGGTTCGATCTTTATTTGCAGGGCTGAAGATTGTCAAAGCCATCGGAGACAGTCCAGTGTTCAAGCGCTTTGGTGCCAAATTCTATGATAAACCTTTGGCACCTTGCTCGCATTTGCTCTCGGAAACGGATCCCTACTGGGAATGCTGGGTTCGTTATCTCTCCACATCAGATCACCATCCCGTGGGCAGTTGCAAGATGGGCCCCAAAACCGATCCCATGGCAGTGGTGAGCCCAAAATTTCGAGTTTATGGCGTGCGAAGGCTCAGAATTGTCGATGGATCGACCATGCCCCAAGTGAGAGCAATTAACACGATCAATTAACCCTAAAACTCACCCCTCTTTCCTCTTGTCCCCAACCAATAGGTCATTAGTGGAAACATCAACACTCCGATCATTATGATGGCTGAAAGAGCCGCCGATTTCATTAAAGAAACACACAAAGAGCGATGATAGACCGTGGAAACTTAAATTTCAGCTTGAACTTGAAGCCGAATGTATTGAACAAATTAGAAATGGAATATTGGTCTACTTGTTCTATTAGCTTTTCTTTTGTGGTTGAGAAAAGAATACCGAAGCATGTGCAAAAGTTTCGCCCGTCAGAAATGAGTAGAGTACAGTATATGCTAATGTTAAATTTGGCACTAATCTCCACATGAGTAAATATTACTTTTCTGTGTGAACAAAACTAATGCTATCATTTCTTGAGAAGTCGCCAAAATATCATGCAAATAAAAGCATTAGCAAATCAGAAAAATTCGTGAGACATCTTTTTTGCTTCCCTACTCCCCCTATCTTTACATTTAGCAATTTTTATTTTTCTCGTTGCCTCTCAATCTCATATTGAGGCAATTCTTTCGATCTGTGGAGCACTCCCATTAGATCAGTCCCACGAGGGGTATCCAGACTAGAGGTAGACTGGGCCTATAACTCGTCAGCAAGTGCGATTTTTGGATGCTTGACAAAGAATCGAAATCAAGATTTATATCTTATGAGCAGATCTTATTTTACATGATTTGTTGTAAGGCAATCATGTTCGAACTTATGATTTAATTAGACAAGGTATGTTGGGCGACCCCTGTATACATAGAAAATAAGCCTCAAAAGCGAGCAACAAGTCAAAAATCAAGTACACTGTAAAGCCAAGACGTTTCACATTAAAAGTTACCACTTTTTTACCTCAAATATTCATCAAATATGGTATGGGTGGTTGAACAACGTCTTAACTTTCCAGCATAATGCATTTTAACGTGTTTCTTGCTC
This sequence comes from Tigriopus japonicus, assembly GCA_010645155.1. Lineage (NCBI taxonomy): Eukaryota > Metazoa > Arthropoda > Copepoda > Harpacticoida > Harpacticidae > Tigriopus > Tigriopus japonicus. The sequence continues at coordinate 718,020 of JAAGOF010000055.1, read as the reverse complement.
TTGACATCGATGTTCAAAAACGTGCAGGGGTCGCACAACATACCTTTTCTAAAAATATAATCACTATGAACTGGATTACCTGACAACAAATCATGTGTAATATCATCTCCTCAAAAGAGATATATCTTAATTTTGATTTTTCATCACGCATCTAAAAATCACACTTGTTAACGAGTTACAGGCCCAGTCTACCTCTAGTCTGGATACCCCACGTAGATTCAAGTGATCTCTTCAAAAAATTATATCGCCAACTGATGTAACACAGGAATGGTTCTCCCTTGAGTGTTGCAGAATGCCATCGAGATCTAGGCGTGTGGGTTGACAATCGATTAACGTTTAGTTTAAATTGTCGCAAGGTGGCGACTAAAGCTAATCGAATCCTCGGAATGATAAGAAGACATTTCTCAGCCACGTCGTCAGAGCTTATGGTGAAGTTGTACAAATCGTATGTGAGGCCAATTTTGGAAAATCTCTGCCCTGTGGCGTCACCAAATCTTATAGGAGATATTGGTTTAGTGGAATCTGTTCAAAGAAGGTTTACGAAACAAGTTAAAGGTTTGAGGAATCTTTCTTATGAAGAGCGTATCTATAAATTGCAATTACCTTCATTAACTTCACGCCGACTCAGATGTGACCTATTGTGGACGTACAAAGTTCTCCATGGACTAGTGGAAGTGCTCTGGGACGGAAACAACGATGGAGGGATGGTCTTTCTTAAGGACAAAGTTGGCCGTGTCTCAAGGGCTACAAGAAATGAACATTTGTGGCAACCTCCGTCTACGCTGCGAATGAGACGTTTTTCATTTGTGGTGCGAGTAATTTCCCCCTGGAATGCTGTGCCGATTGAAATTCGCAGATCTCCAAGTTATCAATTGTTTAAAAAAGAGTTATGCAGAACACTTTAAAAACCTCTTTTCCACCCAAACTTGAGGGAGTACTGTGCTTCCTTTTCACTCTATTATCTTTATTTGCCTTTTTGCTCTTTTACAAGTTAACTAATTCTATCTTTTAACCCTCATTGTCATTGTAATGTTTTTATTTGCTTACCACCATTGTCACATGCCTAGCCCACACACTCTTTTATCTACCTTTTTGGTGTTTGAGTACTTCTTACAAATACAAATACAAATACAAATACAAACACGAAGAAAGGCTTGTTGGTTGGAGGACTCGTGAAAATTTGGGCAGTTTAAGTTCTTTTTTGCACCTTTCAAGACCACAAAAGTACCTAGAAATAACGAAATAGATTGTTTGATTAATTTGAACCCATTGACTCTGTATTTTGCAAGAATTTGCCCGGTTTTGTTTGGAGCCACTCAAACACGGTTGTGTAAACTGACAATTAAATGTTTTCATTAAAAAGACCAAAAAGACCCTTGAAAAGAATAACGGAAACAGGAAAAATGTACAGAATTATGGATGGATTTGAAGTTTAACCATGCAAGTTTTTTTTTTTGAGCAACACCTCCCACATCCACCACAAATCCATCCACAACACATCCATCCACCTGTGTACGTACATACAGTCGCAATGGTCTTTCGTTGAGAATTTTTCCATGCACGAATCAATGAATGAATTGAGCACATTTTTTTCCAAAATCAAATCCAAAACTTTGTTGGTTCTCGGCATTTTCTTCAACTTCGTCCACAGCAGTTCTTCCCGATTCTACCGGGTGTTTGGATGAAATCTGGACACTTCACATGTACATGTACTACATGTGGTTATTCTTGTAGGGACTAGGCAAAGGGTATTTGTAGATAGTTGGCCACTGGAACCAACCAGTACCGGGTATAGTATCCCAACCAAACTTTACACTATCCAGATCACTAGTGTACTGTTCATAGGGCAACACTATAACTTATATCACTCTCAACATTAAAGTGCAGAGGTTCACAAGAGCTTGCACGTGCCCAAGCTCTTTGTGAAAGTCAAAGACACCACGAAAACAAACCCTACGGCTTATGGTGATCTTAGGGCCCTAATTTTCCACCATTATCACTTTTAGCGGTCCTGAATAAATACATACACACATACAATTTAGGAAACGTGTACTTCAGGAACATGCCAATGCACATAACTGAAACTTTGACTAATATTCACTGGACGAAGTAGAACTCATCTATTTCATGTAGCTACCCTCAGCCGTCATAATGAATGACCTCTTGAAGGCCGTGCAGACATTGCCTAATGTAGTTCTTATCCATGGGCCCATGGCAGCCCTGTGCACATTCACGGTCGGTGGCCTTCAAGGCATCGACATTTGGATGTCTGACGGAGCAGGCCTTACTCTCAAAATGTGGCCAGAAGGCATAGTCCAGAGGGTTGGCAGCAGGGGAGTACGGTGGCCACAATGCCTATTTTTGCAGACTTCAGATTGTTCAGGAGTCCTTGGCAATGTTGGAGATGGGTTCTCTGTTGGCTGGTGTCATCATTTGCCTCTCTAGCTTCATCCGGGGCTTCCCAGGCATGTTTCAGATTGTTGTGGACATCGTAGAGAGATCAAACCACGCCCACGTCGGCTGCATGTTTCTTCAGAGGCTTGAGTGGCTCAGTAGCCTTGAAGGCCCTCTTAAACTCGGTCTTATGCAAAACTTCCATTTCCAGCATTTCTTCCTACATAATATATCGTATAATATCGCCCTTTTACGGCTTAAATTGTGGTACCGGGCACCTTCAATTGCTCAGTGATCTCTACTGGTGATTTTACAGCGTCAAGAAGCGCGCAGATGAATTGGATTGTCTCGCTCCATCTTGATTTATTTTTTAACTTACGTTTTGTTTTTCGATTTGTTAACATAACAAACCGGTATACCATTGATAGAACTTCCAATGGTCAAAATTGCACTACACAAAGCCTCTTACATGTGCTGTGAGAGCACTTTAAATAAGTGTTCAGTTGTCATCCGAACACCCGGTATACATTTTATTCTCAGGATTAAAAATGATGATGGGCGGAAGAAGATAGGGACCTACGGAACGAATTCTCCGCGGAAATTTCGGTTTTTGGAAAGCCAACCAAAAAAGAACGCAGGCACTTTAGCTTTAGAGTCTTAAGCACTTAAAATTGGTTAACCTAAAGCTATTTTAAAGCAAATTATTCATGATTGTGTAGTCTTTAGGCCAAACTAAAAATTCTAAAACATGTGTAAAAAGAACTCTGGTACAATTTTTTTGACCTTTCCTTAAATTCATATTTGCTTTCCATTAAAAGAATAAATATAGCTCAGATGCTCTCAATTTCGTTTTTAGTCCGCTTTTGGGTCAATCATAAATAAGGAAAGGGAAGTTGATGCAGATGGCGAAAAAGTTGAGATTTACGTGTGCTTTTTCGAATCAATAGGAAAATAAATAAGGAAAATAAGTGAAAATGTTTGAAATAGCGGAGATAATAAGTAATGGAGCAAACTTATGTGACTCAAACTATTTTGCAACATGTGTGCGCATCTGATGTCCACTAAAGCGCTCATAAACTGCTTTTTAAGTAAATTCTATTCTGTTGAATGCACATTTTTTTTCACCACATTTTTTTTCACATGTACTCGTACCCACAAATTAACCCTTACAAGAATGGTTTCAAATTAACGACCACATTGTAAAACTATTCCTTCATATTATCTAGATTTCTTCAAGTTGTGAAGATCATGAAAAAAATATCACATCAGCAGATTAAAATTACCGCCTTACAAAAAACGTATTAGATGTAGAAACCATTCAATAATGTGAAAGTCATTTTACTTCAAGGAAAAAATCGAGCCAATCTTGAGTTTCATATCTCGAATCCGGGTTTGACCTGCTTTTAGACCCAAGATTTGGGTTTCCGTCTGATTGAGGGCCAATTTTTTCAGGTTTGCACTCAAGATCTTCACACAATGGTCATGGATCCCTTGGGTTTTCAATGTTGTGCAAAATGCAGAAAACACGATCAGATTCAAGTCAAAGTTCAAAGCGAGCTTGAGATTGCGAATCCTCCAGGAGATTCGCTTTTGGCACGATTTAAAAAGGCCAATGAGGAATTCTGGACTTGGTTCTTGACTGACAAACAACACCTTGACCATGGTCAAGGCTCTCATGGCAAAAATAACCATTAGTACGTAGAGGTTTTCCACAATCGTTTGTTCCGAATTGAAGGCCCGATCCAAATAAATGGGCTCCAATTTCAGGGTGGAAAGGAACAAGGCCTTGGCCTTAAGAAAAGGCTCAGCTTGATCAAGACTCTTGGTGTTGAATTTCATGGTTTGACATAGATTCAAACCTTGTAGAGGAGTAAAATCCGGTCGGACTTCTTTGAGGCGAAAATCGATTTCGGCTCCGCAGAAAACCGTGGTTTGACAAGATTCAGAGTCTGCCCATTGAAGCGCATTGGTCTGGGTCTTGAAGGTCTGCATTTGGCAGCCATAATTGGGGAAACCAGCCTTCATTCGGGTGAGAAAGTTCACGATGTCCGAGTCTGAATGGGATGCGAATAAAAAATCATCCATTGCTCGGACAAACATGCGACCTTGGTGGATTCGCTCATCCGAGAATTGAAAGATCGGGTTCAATTCCTTCTCGACCAGATACCCAAAATAGATGTCACACAAAACACCCGATAACGAGTCTCCTTGGACCAAACCTAACGGAGATAAGAGGCAAAACCCAAAGCAAAAAAAAAAAAGAGTTAATAATTTCCGAGATCAACTGCAATTTTGAGGCATTTCTGACTGACCTTTGGTCTTTAGATAGCTTTTGTTGGTCTTGCCCACCGAAAATTGAATGACATGTGTGCACGTCCTTTGACAAATTTCCTTTATCATGGCATTGGTCCGAATTTCAACGGGACTTTCACATCCTTTGAAATTGGCATTGGGAGGAATGAGATTGTGAAATTTGGGATTTCTTTGTTCCGAGATGAACCTTCGGACAGATTTTGAGCTCGCATGGCCAAAATCATAGCGAACTGAGTGATAAAATAGGATCGGAGCGGTTTTATTAGCCAAATGGGCTAAGATGACTTTTAATTTGGGGAGCAAAATCGACTCAAAGGCATTCTTCACATCCAATTTGGCGAAATAAATCTCGCCCGAGGACGAGCTAAAAAAGTCTCGAATTCGTCCGTGCAAGTCTTTCCCTCTAACATCCACCGATTCTGGAAAGTGCTGCGATTTGATGTATTGCAAAAGATGTCGATAATGGAGGAGCTTCAGATTGTTTCTACTTTGCGTCCGACAAATTAGTCGGAATCCGGATTTCTTCGGCAAGAATCGCCCGGATTTGGGTTCGGGAGCATTGGGCATGTTGGCCACATAACTGATAATTTTGGCGGATTTTAGCGGTTTGAGAATGCCTAATTGAACTCTCTGAGCCACCTCAGAGGCTAAAATGGATTGCCAACGCTTTTTGCGGAAGAACATGAGCTCAAATTTTCCGTAAGACGAATCACTTACATGAAAAAGGCTGCGGATGAGTCGCCAAACGATATTTTCCACATACCATAATCCTAAACGACAAAGGGCTTCCATCTGATCAGTCCAATCCAGATGATCCAAAGCTTTCATGGGGAGAATATCCCTTAAATTTAGGGTGGCTTTGTGAGGGGCACTAATCATGGCTTTGGCCGCTTTGAGAAACAACTCCGGATGACCGAGTAATGCATCGGGCACAAAAATACGGGTGAAATGCCGAACTAAACGAAACACATCCAACTTGGAGGTGCATTTGACACTTTTGGGCACTTTTAGCAATGCTCGGAATTTCTTGCACTTGGTTTGGCTCTGAAAGTTAAGCTCCATTTGTCGCAAGAGTGGAACAATTCGAGGACATTGGAGTTCGATATTCGAGATGGAACCGTTTCTAATTTTGCCGTTCAACGCCTTCAACATCGAGTCTTTGGTCTCGTTCAACAAGGACAACTTTTCCCACGAATTCAAATGATAAAGCCGAATTCGCCGATTCACGAGACAAGTTTGCGACGGACAAGCCTTTTTGGCGATATTTTGAACTTGAGGACCATCCTCGAGGCTCACTTTTCGTTTCATATTTGATCAAAAAAACCCGAGAAATAGGTGATTAACTACATGCACTATATTTTGAGAGCCCGGATCTAAATCACATCACTGTCATTTTTTTCGATTCTGTCGACTGGCTTCTCGGGCCTTTTGTAGTTCACGTTGGAAGGTCTCTTTAAATCGGTCGACCTTGAAAGTGGCCGGGTTTTGGGCTTGATTTTCAATGGCAGCCTTGCCCCGCAAAAACAAGTAGGCCACAAAACGAGCCGCCCCGCGAATGGGGCGGGTTTCCGAGAGGCGTTGAATCAACGCGGGTCCCATTTGCGGATGACCCATGAGCATCCTTAACAGGATGCGAAACACCATGATTTAGTAGGTGCCGCTCAAGCCAAACACCTTGAGATTGAGTTCCTTGTACTTGTGGATGAGTTTCTTCTTCATGCGCAATTGCTCGCGGAGAATCTCCAGTTGCTTGAGTTGCTCCTTGGGACTGTTTTCGATGCCGGAGAGTCCGTAGATCCCACTGCGCATGGCCTCGAATTTCTTGTTCAATAGGGCCACTTTTTGCGACGCCTCTAATGAATCCCGACTCTTTTGCGACACGTCCAGGCTTTCCTTCTCAATGGTGCTAAAATGGATGAATTTCTGTTATGATAGATAACTTTGTTATTAGCAGATATCTCGGTTACGTAAGATGATAATTGACCGGTTTTGTCAAGGCAATTAGGCTCATTCAAACAGTTGTTGACATTTTGACCGAAAACATAGGTAAAGAGAAATGCTAATAAAAGTTTGAAGATGATTTTTGGTAGGTCTTGTGTCTTTACCCACTTTGATTCAAAAATTTAAAATCAAACCTCAATACATTATGTTTCCAACAACTTGTCTCCATTCTCTATTTAAAAAATAATACATCTAAAGTGACAGTTACAAAGCTTAAAAGGTTTGCGAGCTAGGGTTAGCTAAACTAGATTTGAATTGAATTCCTTTGATTAACCGGTTAAATTTGCAATTGAATCGATGGCAAACTCCTTCCTTCGAATATCAAGTAATTCCATTTCCCCATTCTTATTTTAACCCGCAAATACCTATGGCAAATTCCCCCTTCAACATGTCCATCTAATCTATTGATTCTCCAGGAACAAAAGCCGTTCCTGCGTCATCTACCTACCGGACGATATCGTGGAGAACGGGCAAGATGTCCGTATCGATCTGAGTGGCCGTCAGGGGCGGATGTAGGGCCGCCGAGGAGGACCCGTCCTCGGGGGCGTGGGAGGCGGCGCCTTCGGGCGTCGTGCCGCTCGTGGACGTGGCGGCGGCGGTGAGGCCGGCCGATGCGCTACTCGAGCTCAGTCCTCCTTGAGCGACGGTTGAGCTGGCAACGGAAGTGGCGACCGACAATCCGGATCCAACGCTGGATCGAGCTGGATTGGTTGACGTCATGGACAGCGACAATAATGCCCGCGAGGGTCAGGTAATGGTGATGTAAGTAAGTAAGCCCAGTTAGTTCTCTTTCTTTCCTCCGTCTGGCCACGAGAAACCACAGATCACATAATGACTAGATGTCGCATTGGCCCGTTCCGTCGGCGAGAGAAAAGTGACACCACTTGGCCCAGCTGCGCTAGCTCAAAACTCTCAGGGCGACCGCGTGCTCATAAGTCACGACGCTCGCTCGCGTCGAGAACAAAGTGCGTACGGTACGTTGAGTTTGTTCAAGATTTGGCCACGCTGGCAAAATTTTGAAAAGTTCGAAGTATCCACCATTTTAGGGTGTAGTGTTATTACCAGCTGATGAAGCAAAGTTGTCCACCTTTTTCTCGCACGAAGCGAGGTCTAGCCATTATATGGTCTGTGCGAGAAACACAAAACGAGCCTCGCCGGTCAGATGAACTGGGGAAAAAGAACTTAGAGTTTAGACGGATTTTCCCAGCATCGACTCAGTGTTGCGAAAGAGTGAGACCACTATGCCGTTTTTCAAAAAGTTGGTCGCTTTCCAAGGGCGACAGGGCCATAGATATCTCTAGATACGCCATATGTACCGCTGCGTTTTGAAGGACAACTAACGGCAGGGTGGGTCAGAGGATTATCCTCGGGATTTTATAACTCGAAGAATGGAATAAGCTGGATTTTCTTGAATTTTCCGACAAAAGAGACTTTTTACTGTATCATTAATAGTATTTGCCTTTTTTTAAACTAATGCCAGGAATTCATTTGTTATGACACTTTTTTTTACATATTTATGGTATTGATGCTAGATAAGCTTGGTGCAAGAAAATAAAGTTAGTTATAAAGTTATGAATCCCTACGTTAGGATTGTGCCAGACAGGGTCAAATGGGAGTATTTTTGTTTTGTCTGCTAGTTTCCTACCATGAGCCACAGAGGTCTAGAGAGAGAGGCCGTTGTTGTCATTTTGTCCGCCTTGTTTCTCGCTGAAACTGGCCAGAACTTGCGTGAAAAGGCAAATATTTCCAAAGATATTGTAAACAATTGCCCAAATAAGTGGAAGATCATGGTACAAATGAAAGTGTGCAAGACATATTCTCAATGCCAAATCCTATTCATGTGCTAATCAATGCCTGCAAATTGTAGAAAATCAACTACATTGAGCACCTTAGTATAATTTGAGAGAAGCAAACCGTAGACAGGAGGCCATATGCCAAAAAAAAAAGTTTTTCAAAAACTTTTATTTGGGCAAATTTCTACTAGTAGCTGACGATAAATGGCCCTTGCTGTCCACATTGAAATTTCACGGCCGGCCTGCTCTAGTATCTATCTACACTCTATAGACCACTATGGCATTAGCATCGGCCTTTTGTTTAGCAGCACTGAAATGTGGGAATGTTATTGAAAACACGATAGAAATTTAGATTCAAAATAAATCGTCCTGTGATCGCCAATCGCAGGAAGAAACTGACCGCGTAGGTTGCGTGAAAAATATCTAAATATACTGAGGGAAGATTGTCTTAAACAGTTTGATGAAAAGGTACATCAATCACTTAGTGCAAATTTCAAAATTCGCGCAAGGATGTATTACTTCCAGTCTTAAAAAAACTGATTTCACGCGCAAAACGACGGAAGACACGAAACAATTTGTCAGTTTAACCAAGGACTCTTGAGCAAGAGGGTCCTTGGTTTAATATTGTTATAGGTGAGGGTGTTTGTTCCTCTTCTCGAAAAAAATGACACAAATTGATTTGGTATCCATACGATGCAATAGGTATGTTAGGTTGGTTAAGATACGTAAAATCCAGGACAGTTGTAATGAAATTACGTGTAACAAAAGTACAATAATTCGTTCCTTTTATCGCAAAAGGAACTGTAATGCCATTACGATTCAAAAATGCTGTAATTGTAACGGCTCAAAAACACAAAAAGTACTCGTTACTCGTTTCCCTTTTCACGCTGCATTAATTTGATTATTTTTCCTGCTGTGGACTTCTACGAGCAGCTTTTTAATAAATTTCGAACGAAGTCACAAAAAATAGATTCGTTTCAGGCAGACCTTTAGGAGTATTTTTCAAGCGTATGTACAGCTTTGAAGTGATCGCTGTCTATTACTTTGCCAGAAATTTAGTTGCTCACATCAGTCCCCCATTCATCTTTGACTCATTCTTCAAAACGAAATATTTTACTGCAATCCCACGTAGTTGTTCCTACACGGTACTGCCCAACTCTAAAATCCATGCTTTTGGCTTGAGTTTTCTTATACCTGGAGTGGTTTTTTTTTCGCTTTTTAGGGTCAAAAATGGACCAGTTAAACTCAAAGAACTTAGCACCTGAGAAACATTTTTTCAAATTCGGTTTTAATAAACTGTCACTAACAGAATGGCTTACAATGAGTTAGTCTTTTTTTCTATCTTTAAAATTTTCAAACCAAATTACACACAAAGCTCGCAACTTTTAAACGAGATTTCACTTGCTAACTAATATCTCGTTCACATAAGTTCACTTACCTTAAGTCAAACCTTCAGCCAAAATGATGCCCATCGTACTCTAATCGTAAGGAAGAAAACAAGTATGAGCAAAAAGGTATGTCGGAGGATCCAAAGCATATCAGCTATGCAGCTATCGAATCACAAGGTTTTCAAGGCGTTAAAAAAGTATCAAATGAGTGTTAAATAGCAATGTCTTAAAACGCTTCTTAATACCCTTGAAATTTTTTGAACTGATATTTTTTGTAGAAAACTGAAAAAAACCCTTAAACGTAAAAACTTAACATCAAAAACCTGCATGAAGACGTATGTATTGCCTTTTTAACAAATAAGAAAACTTATTGTGATTGAGATGGTACAAATCACATTTTTAAGCACCCTGAGAATAAGTGCCTATTTAAAAAAAAGTAATTTGTACTTCCCAATGCCATTCCTTTTCTCCAAAATGAATTCAAGGGCAAAGCGGTTCTCATTTTGGATGAACAAACGGGAACCGTAATCCGTTCCTTTTTTTCGAGGAACGGCTAAAGCTCCGGTAAAATCTCTCCGTTGGATGGAACCTATCATCCTCAAAAGTCCCATCTTACCCCGTTTCCCTTTGTAAATCTCCGACAGCCTCGCAACCTCCACCATTTGTGCGGCGCATTTCCCGCCAGAATCTAACCTAAACACTACATAAACACTTGCGTAATTCCCGTTCTTGGATCCCACAAAGTCCCCGGCCTCGGGACCACCACGACATGTCCAATCAGACCCCGCCTACCAATCGGCGTCGCTCCCCGCGTGCACGCCCCACGCCCACCGGGGGACCGCCTCAATCTCTCTCCAACCCACTGAAAGATGCTGCTGATGATGATGAAGACGCAGATAAAGAAGAAGTCGATTGGGAATCCTCAGGCTCGGATTTTGAACGAGAATGGACCCAAAAGAAAAAGGCCCAAAGCCAGCTCATCACGGGACGAGGGAAACGCCCTCGGAAAACGCCCGTAGAAGCGGCCAATTATTCCTCGTCCTCATCGTCCTCGGTCGAGGTACACAGACAGACAGACATACATCACGCACACAAACTTAAATCAGAGTTTAAGGTGTTAGGTTTGTAAGGACCTAAAACCGAACAAATTTTGCATTCATCGGGTTTCTTAAAATAATCTTGAGCTTATTCTTAAGAAACCCAAGATGAAATGGTTATTTCATCGGCACACATTAAACACTTTCATTCAAAGAAAGCGGGTTATCATCCCTCATTTTCATGCTCAGAGCAAGTAGACATTATTAACATTGGATTGCGCCGTCATTGACTTGGCCCACTGCAAAACAAAACCATAACAGCCTTTATGGCCACCTGAAAGCATATTTTGCCCAAATATTCTTCCTAATACATTTAAGCCTACCGATAGTTCCCTTTTTAAAGCGATTATTGGCCTAACTCGATGTGCTTCCTCAACTAGGATAACGATGTCAATTCGGATGGAGAGGAACTTCTTAAACCTTCCCGACCCAAAATTCATCGACGGAGCCAAGCCCGCCCATCCCTCGTGGCATCCCCCAAACCCGGTCCTGTTTCCGTTTCCTCAGTTTTAGGCTCCCAACTAGCTCTATCCGAATCATCCTCGGATGAAGAGGCCGGTCCCAGCTCCCGACCACCCAAAAATATCGAATCTCAACCTTCCCTCACCCCATCTCTTCCGGTCTCCAAGCCTACCATCCGACGTTTAACTACGGAGGAAGAAGAGCCCAATCAGGCCCAGATTGAGTCACGATTGGCTCTTTTAGCCCGACACAGCGCCCCCGATGCGGCTTCTTTGCCGTGGCAAGAGTCCAAATGCGGTCCAGGCACCTCATCCTCGGATAAACTACCCGAACCTCATGGTATTTCGCCGGCGAAATACGCCCAAGAAGTGGCCGAAGCTTTGGCCATGGGAGGAGAAACTCGGGCCAGTGAGTCGGATGAAGCCGATGAAGATGAACTTCCGGATGCCGAAACGGAAGCGACTGAAGTGAACCGGGATCCTCCAGGCAACATTGAGATTACTCTGGCAGTGCCCGAGACCAAACGCAAACGCAAAGCCTTCGATATGGAAGCCTATGTCCGACGTGAGATCAACCGAGCCAAGAAAGAGACCCAAGTGTGGATGCATCAAACCCATATTTTGTGTCTGATGGCCCAAATGCGCTTCTTGAATCGCTGTGTGAATGATCCGTTGCTGCTTGGCATCCTCTTATCCGTGATACCAGCCACCTATGCGGTTCCACACGCCCAATTGTCGTTGATCAAGCTCAGTCAGTGCGTGGAATGGTTCCCCACTTTGTTCCGCTTTCAAGAGGATTTCAAGCGTTCAATGGACTTCCCGCATCCGTATGTGGGACATTTGATGAGATTGGTCGAAAAGGGTATCTACACTTGTAATGAGGAACTAGTCTTGTTGTTCCTAGCATTGACTCGGACTTTGAAATGGCCCAGTCGATTGATTCTGAACTTGATCCCTGTGGGTTTGAAACCGGAAGCTACTATGAAGGGTATTAAGCGAGAGAAAGAAGAAGAGGAAGAGAAGGAGGAAGTAACCAAAAGTCCCACAAAAACCAAGACCAAGACCAAACGAAGAAAAGTGGAGGAATCGGGCAGTGATCAGGAAGAAAGTCCGAGCAAAGGAGCCAAATCCAAGACCAAGGGTCAACAAAGAAAAGGTGATGATACTGCCAGTGAGGCGGAAGAGGATGCAAAAGAAGTCGCCAAATCCAAGAAGAGCAAGAGCAAAAAAGTTGAACCAAGCGAAATGGCCAAAACGAAGTCCAGTTCAAAACCAAAAATTGATCGAAACCTTGAAGTCAAGACAAACTTGAAGGCTAAGCCAAAAGGGAGAGGAGAATCCAAGGCTTCGCTTTCAGATAAGTCCAAAAGTGTTGGGGAAGATGTTCGGTCAAATTCCAGAAATAAGGAGAAAAGCATCGAAAAGCCTCCAGCTAAAAGAAGTCGAATATCCGGTGAAAATCAATCAAAAGGCAAAAGCAAGACAACAGAAGACGAGAAATCCAACTCGAAAAACATGAATAATAACAATAACGAAATGGTCACATCCAGCAAACGAAGATCACGATCACTTCAGGATCCAGAACAGTCCAAAAGTAAGAGCCGATCATCGTCTAAAAACGATCAAGAGTCCAAGACTAGAAGCAGATCTTCATCCAAAAAGGATGTCAAGCTTGTCTCAAAAACATCTCAAGAGCAAGACAGATCACATCAATCGAGGGCTAGATCCTCCTCCACCAGAATGAAGGATAAAACCTCTTCCCATTCTCCAAAAGAATCTCCCAAGAAATCGACTCCCAACACCAAGAATACCTCAACCAGAACAAGCTCCAGGCGATCCTCGCATGTCATAAAATACCAAGAGAAATCAGAGACTGACGATGATCAAGAAGAGGTAAAATCGAAAAAGTCCAAAGCCGCCACCAAATCATTCAAGTTGAGTGAGAAAGCCAAAGAAGAGGCTAAAATCCGACAGGCGTCCCGTAAATCTGCCAACTCTTCCTTCAAAATCAAATCCGAAGGCTCAGACAGTGAAAGCGATTTCTCAAGCATGTCCCAAAGGCCCAAAAAGAAGGCCAGACCCACCTTGCCTGCCCCTGCACCCACCAAAAAATGTTCATCTAAAGCTGGAAACAATAGCAAATTTGCCAAATTTCAACCAGTCAATTTTTGGTTGGAAGTATTGGTTGATAACAAATGGGAGTGTGTGGATATCACTCGAAAGAAAATTGGTTGCACCAAGGATATGGAAGAACGGAGCTCCAAACCCATGGCCTATGTCTTTGCCTGCGATCCCAAGGGTCGCTTGAAAGATGTCACCAAGAAATATGCCAAGGAATTCATGACCAAGAACCGGAAACTCCGGATTGATGAAACCTGGCTCACGCAAACGCTTCAACCATGGGCTCCTCCAAAAGACGCATTGGACGACTTCGAAAATCAGCAGATCGAACAAGCCATGCAATCCATGCCCATTCCCACCACGGTTTCGGCCTTCAAAGATCATCCTTTGTACGTTCTTCCGCGACATTTGCTCAAATATGAGGCCATTTACCCACCCAATCCCATCCCTCTGGGATATTTGAAGGGGGAACCCATTTATGCTCGAGAGTGTGTTCATCGGTTAAACGGACGTACCAATTGGTTGAAAGAGGGACGAATTGTTCGCATTGGAGAAGAGAGCTATAAGACCGTCAAAGGTGGTCCCAAATGGGACAAGATGACCTCCAGTATCGTCAAAGGACCTCCACTAGAGCTGTTTGGCAATTGGCAAACCGAGATATATGTCCCTCCACCGGCAGTGGATGGAAAGGTCCCTCGAAACGAGTATGGAAACGTGGAACTGTTCCAACCCTGGATGTTACCCAAGGGAACAGTTCACATTCCAATCAATGGTAAGAATTTTTTTAAATGAAAAACTTACCACCATATACAATTATGAGAACAAACTCTCCTTTTTTAGGTATTAGCCGATTGGCGTATAAATTAAAAATTGACTGTGCTCCGGCCATGATGGGATGGGATAGTGCCTGTGGTTGGCCCAAACCCATTCTGGATGGTTATATTGTTTGTGAAGAGTTCCAAGATATCCTCCTGGATGCTTGGAACACGGAACAAGAGGAAAAACTCAAACGAGCAGCTGAGAAACGAGAGAAACGGGTATTGGACAACTGGAAGAAGCTCGTCAAAGGCATGCTCATTGTTCAACGAGTGAAGTTAAAGTATGCCTAACAAGCTCTTTTTGACAATCAAGAGACTCAAGTAAATTTATACTTTTGTAAATTGCTCTGATCAATCTACCCCGCGACCTGAAATTGGTAGAAAACTTTTTTTTTGAAAAAGAATTGTGTATTCCATGGTGCATGTGAATCAACCCCAAAACTCATCTTCGTCATCTTCGGCACCCGAAATACTCTCGTTCTCATCAATGATGGGCGATTTCTTGATTGGTTGCTCATCACTCCCACTATCGTTGTTCAATTTCAGGGCGAATTTCTTGGCATAATCCGATAAAGGATTGGGAGGAGCCTTGGGTTTTGGAACAGACGAGGATGACGTTGAAGAAGAATCCTCATTGGGTTGTGAACTCGACGAACTACTCTCCGATTTTAATCGAGCTTGTAAAGAAGGTCCTGGTTTGGAATCAGCCACTTTTTGGGGAGCAATTTTGGGATTTGGCGGAGTATCGCTCTCAGTTGAATATAATTTCTCTTGAGAGTTATCCGATTGAACAGCAAAGTTATAATCGGGTTCATTTGACATATTGGGTGACGGATCCTTTTGTGAGGATTCAGTATCGCTCTTCAATTGTTGGGGCGGAATTGGAGATGCTTTTTTAGGGGCAGGAACAGAATGTACTTCAACTGGGGGAGAATTAGGAGCTGGTTTGGGTGGGTCCGAGTGGCCTTGGATGGCATTTTCTTGGCTGAGATCGGCAATATCGATGCTCGTGTCATCGCCATATGGCGAATTGGCTCCTTTGAGCACTTCTCGGTCTTGACCGCCAGGGGGCTCTGGAGGGCCCGATTCTGCGGATTGAGGCCGACGATGACCCCTTTCTTTTGCCTTAGAAGACTCGGCCATCAATTGCTTGAATGTCTCAATAGGAACTGGGATGCAATTCTCGGGCCAAAAGTAGGGTCCCAACTCGTTTTTGGGTTGACTGGGTTTGGTAGCCATGTTGCCGGGGCTCAAACCATCGCGTAGTCTTTGGAGCTGGCTCATGTAAGAATCGGGCTCTTTGACCTTGGTTGGACGGAGCATATCACGAATGTCTTTCAAGTCTCTGGTCATGTAGCTCTGACTTTCATCACTGAGGAATTCCGGTGATTCGGCTCGAGGAAGATCGTCGAGGAACAAGTACGGATGTCGTTCCATGACGATCTCTTTGGCTTGATCCTTGATCTTTCTCAAGCGTTCGGTCTCTTGTTGCATTTCTTTGGCCTTCCTCTCGGTTTCTAGGAGATGATCCCAAAGGAGCTTGGTCCTCTGTTCCAAAGACCGCTCGGAATACATCCTTCTTTGTGGTTGCTGTCACTCAGTTTACTTATGGAGAATCAATTGCTCAATGAACTCATTTTGCATGGCTTCCAACTTGACCAAGGACTGATACTGAGCTTGAAGTCGTTCGGATTCCAATTTTTTCTCTCGGATAAGTGCATCCAATTGTTGAGTTTGGCTCTCCCTTTGTTTACTGAAGGTCTGGAGAAGGTTCCGCGATCCAATAGCTCTGATCTTCTCTTGTTCAACGGCCTTGGAGACGTGGTCAAAGATCTTGATGAACGAATCGGCAATCTTCTGGAATTCCGTGGTGTGCTTCAGGAAGGCGTTGCAAGTGTCTCGGAGGTCGCTGGAGTGGTTTTCCGTTTCCTCGTCGATCACACGCACTCGATTGAGGTCGTCGAAACGAATGCCGTAACGAACCAAGAGGTCTCGACCGTCCATAGTTACCGATGACACTAGAAGACGATCCGGGATCAGAGCGTTGATTTCTTCATATTATCCACGGAGTTACGTGCCTTTCTCGTTGGTTCTTCTCCGTGAGCAGTGGAACTGAATTTGTCAGAATGGAATTGTGCCACTTCCTTTCTCCCTTTCGCTGCCCTTTAGTTACAGGACTCAAGCAAACGGTCTCTCTCTTTACCTTTGGCGACTTCTTAATGTTCCGAGATAGGGATCGCTACAGAAGGGAAAGCTCATGGCACAGGTATGAAGGACTGACTGGTTCGTTAGGTATGATGAAACAACCTAGATCTTTAATCTCGAAAACCCCCTCTACCATTTTCTGGAACACAAAGTGCACTGAGCGATTTGCCCGCTAGATTCAGTTTTGGTGGCTTTGTTTTACGAGGGTTGTTAAAATCCTGCATTTGACCCGGTTCCAGCTTGTTCCAATGATGGTTTTTTAAAGAAAAGTTTTGTCCTTCAAAATGATTCATAAGGATTTCGGAAAGTTTCTTAAAGATTAGTAATATGTTGGCTATCCTAGTATGATTGCAACAACTGAGGGAAAATGTACATACAATGGTGTGAAAGAAAATATTCTAAAAATTAGAGGAGAGACTGGTTCAGTTACTTTGACATTTGCTTTTGTGTTTTGTGAAATGACCGAACTTGAAAATGTCAAGATTTTTGTGCGTTTTTACGTCCGATAAATTATTTAATCGTGTAATCCCATTACAGCATAACAAAACGAAGTAAAAAGCGAGCAATTATAACTTTCTTTTGATTTCTAACTCTTTACAAGCTCACGAAATTTTTGACAAGTTCTAAGACGTTTCGATACTTGTAAACTTGTAAGGTTGCAAGTTGGATGAATGGCTGAAAGTATGCTCAAGTACAGGGTCGGCAACAGATTTTGGGCCAGGGCCCACCAAACAGAAGCTGATGGGTACAAGGGCCCACAAATAAACGATCACAGAGCTGTGGCCCCACAAGCAGAGTACCATGAGCCCACTATTTTGGTCTTTACACAAAGCTCGTGTGCCCGCCTTAATTTAAAAAATCCCCATTACTTCAATATCCAACTGCCATTGAACCGTTTTTGTGGAAGTGTTTTGTGAAAAGTGGCCATCATTGGAAGTCCACTGAACCTTTCAAAAAGATGCCCCAAATGTGGACTCCGTGTTTCTTTGGATGAGGTCGAACTTATTGCAGATTGAACTGCACGACCCTGTACATTCAACTGTTTATGACTTAGGGTGCAGAATGCAGATATCACCCAAAAGTAAGGGCCTAAGCTCAAAAGCCTCAAATATAGGTCAATTTTTTTTTGCTATTATCTAACAAAAGTTTGCCAATTTTAGTTTCATTTGACAAAAATATCCACTCCTCTTTCATAACATGTTGAATTTTCAACACATCTTACTTTCAGTTTTTAAAAAATGTGTGAAGAAACAGCGGTTCAGCTTGACACCTTCAAACAACAATGACTAATTTGATCCGGTGTTTGTGAATAGACAAGAGGTGAACTGTTCTATTTGCATTCCGAAAAAGAGCATAATACTTGATTCACCAAGAAATGTGCCATGATTAAAACAAGGTCGGTCCATTTTTTAGAATGCTTGTGTGGTCATTCATTACTTGGCCACGGTGGAGTTCTCGAGATAACGTTGCGTTTTCCGCAATGTGCCCGCCAATTTCATGTTTCTTTCCGTTTGGTTCTTGATGGTTTGGTCGTGAGTCTTCAATCGTTCACGGAGATCCACGCATCTTTGATCAATGCTCAATGCTTGGGCCTTGCGATTGAAGTCTTCGGTCAGATCTCGAAGGTGAGCTTGCAAGGACGACAAGGTCTCCCTGCAAGTAATGCAGAAGGCCAATTAGGAACAATAATCTTTTAAGTCATTTTGAAGATGAATACTTGAAATGAGACATAATTGGAATAATAATAAATGATATGTATATAATAATGAAATATACAAAATATGAAATAATATTAAATGGAGTGGAATAATGGAGAAACAATTTTTAACCTACTAAAAAGATTTATGTTACTGCTAAGAAGGTACACATTCTACACGGTGTTTATTTGGGCTTGAGAAATCATTTTGAAATTCCAGGAACATTTGAGACCATTTTTGAAGTGTGAATGCAATACTGCATATGTTTTAGAATTCTGTAAAAACAATATAAGGCCATATGAAATAGGCTTTTGGCATGTTTTTGAATATTTTCTTCTACTCAATTCTTTAGTAGTCTTATGGGTGTGGTTACATTTTATACAGTCGAAATTTATTTTGCCGCTTGTAGAAATTTATTGTAACAAACCTATTTAGCCCTTTAAGCATATTGAACCAAAAAGAGGCCGTTAGAAGTATGTCGGCAATATAAATTTCTGAAACAATCAGACCAACACTTCTTTTGGTATATTTTTTATCTAGGACTTCAGTCACAGTAGATTTTCAAACAGTTATTTCATCCATGTTTTAAGAAATAGAGTGCTTGCCCGTGACCAAGCTAAATAAATTCAAACAAATATTTGGCAATGCATTTACATGTCAAAACTGGTCTCAAAGTGTGTTTGGAGTTTAAAAATGACTTCCCCAGCTCAAATTAACACCGTGTCTAGGATGATGGCCTGAGATTATGAGAAAAAAGAAACAACACGATTCTTTTGGCAGTTTTCATGCTTGGAGAGGTCCATGAATCGATAAACGGAGAACGGAGTTGTTTTGCGCATTAACATTTCAAGGACAAAGGGTACACTAAGAGCAAAACTTTTTTACTTCACATGTTTTCCCCCGTCTGATTCTAATGACGTATAGGGTTTACTATTTCCTCATTTTTTAATTACTAATTGGGCTTGATGGCGCCAATAATAGCTGTTTGCAACAATTATGAAAATATACATACATGTGGCAACGACAGTCTGATAGAAAATCAATATCGGAGAATGTCCTACTCCCTGCATAATTGATACAAACCAGGGAATCTAACACTGTTCATCTCTTTTCCACATTTTAGACCAATGCGCAATTAACAGAGCCTTTGACCAATATCAGACAAGTTCTATGGCAGTTGTGTTTTTATCGTTTGAAGTAAATTTTGGTGACATTTATGCAATCAAGTAATCATATCCAACTAAGCTTATTTCTTTAGGATTACTCAAAGAAAACCAAGTTGTTGAGTTTAGATTTTCGGTCGAGAAAACAGTAGTAAATGTAGTTGTTTAGTATCATTTTTTTCTTTGAAACTAGACGGCATTGTTAGCGACTGAATGTTAATTTACCTACTGCTTCGTAATTGAGATTAATGAGTACTTCTCTCGCTTATTCATTCACATTTCTTTACGGCCTCCCACTTTTGAACAAGTACATTAAAAAAGTGGATAAAAAAGTACCTGCTTTTATAAGAAGATGCTGGATGATTTTCTAATTCAGCCAATCCTTGATTATATTAATATGGCAGTTAATATTTGTAAACATTTTAAAAGCTAGTTTTGAGAAACGAGTCCTTTTGGGACTTTGGGACTTTATACTTGGCATAAATATGAGTATAAAGTCATCGCCACTGGGGCAAAAATATAAACTTGTTATTTTCAGCAAAATCTACGAATACTCCACGCTGTCTCAAAGAATTATACTTTAGTTGCCTTAGATGTCATCCACCCGACAAACTCACCTCGAATGATCCAATTTGTCCTCCAGCATTTGGATTGACTTCTTCAAGGCCTCGACCTCGTCAATTAGGCCTTCTAAAGGCAGATCAGTGCAAAGCTCCACATGAGGACGAGTGGTTCGGTTTTCCAAACGCGTTTCCGCCAGTTTCAAAGGACCTTCTTTGGCTTGAATAGCCAATTCTAGCTCTCGATTGTTGTTCTCTTGTTCCTCGATCTCGTCACGGGTCTAATGGTTAATAATATGACACTCAATGATTGCGATAGAAAAGAAGTTCCATTCATGGACTCACGGTCTTCATTTGGTATTCGATCTCATCTTTGGCCCGTCGCATCTCGTACATTCGTTTCCGGAAATCAAAATTGGTACTATCCGTTTGAACCTTGAGATCATTGGTAGTTTGTTCAATTTGACGGAAGATGTACTCCCGCAGCTTTTGAGATTTCACCATGTTTCGCTCGGCCAACGCTTTATTGGTCATAGAGAAATCGTTCCAAGCTTCAGGACGAACACTCCTAGAATTAGAACAAGCTCATTAGTACTCCAATGATTATTCATAATTCACATTCATTTGCCTACTTAGCTGGAATCCGAGTGGGATTGGGTTTATGACTCAATCCTGATGATCCTTCGGTCAGACGAAGTTGGTCCAAGTCGATCTTGAGAGCTTCGGTTTTGTCCTCAAGATCAGTTTCGAGTCGCTGACGAACGTCCTCCAATCCCGCCAATTGATCCCAAGCCTCTTCACAAACATCCTTGAGTTTGGTCCGGATCCGTTCGATCAGTTGGTTCTCCTTTTGCAAATCGTGTTCAACGGGATCTCGAACCACTTCGTAATCACGGCGACCTTCTCGTAAGGAGATGCACTCGGTCACCACATCCAGAGGAATGGCTAAAGCCTCTATTGAGCGCTCACAAGCCTCCTTGGCCTCATCCAGAACCACAACCTCACCTTCGACCTCGTGGAGAAGCTTCTCCAATTCCCGTTGCCATCGCTCAATCTCCATGGCTCTGAGAAATGGCGAAAAATCAATTTGAATACATCTGATTGACCACGCGAAAAACTAGGAGGCTTATGGAAGATGTTAAACTCTTTATGATTAAATTTTGTCCCTTTCCAAAAACTTTGTCCCTGTCCATAATTACTAATTTTCCAACAGAAAATAACGACCTTTAGCATTTTTTCCCTATCATAAAAGTGCAAATAGACTAAATGTACTGAATACAGTTACAGGGTGATTGATAAGAAACGGAACCATGGCTGTAACTCAGAAACGCTTTGTCCCCCCAAAATTAAATGTTGCCTGAAACCATGCCGTAGATAACAAGTCTTAAGATACAAGTGTTTATGTCCAATTCACTTCAATACAACTTTAAATCGGATATATTTGAAGTGATGTTTATATAAGGTTTCAAACGCAAGTTTTCGATATTTCATTCCGGTGTTCCGGTTCTGTTCTTTTTGAACACCCTGTATGTATAAACATGAAAGCAAAAATGCGAATTAAAGTTTCTTAATCTAGCGTTATTTTTCTTTACAAAATACTTGAAAAATGTTTGAAAATACCATCATAGTAAAAGTGAAAAGTTCACCTAAGGTAAAAATTGTAAAGTCAAGCCTAAAATATCACAGAATTCAAAAGGACGAAATGGTATGCATGTACCTTTGGGAGAGCTTCATGTTGTTCTCAAAGTTGTACCACTTGGTCCGATTGTCCGTCTCGATCTTCAGGAGTTGAGCTTCTTTGCGAAGATTCAAGGATTGCTCCCTCGTTTCACGCGCATTGTAGGCCAATTTCTCATTTCGCGAATGCCAATCCGGGGGTTGGTACCGGTTGATGGGCCGCTCAGTTCTGGCTCCAGACATGATGATGATTTTTGATTCAAGGGGTTTGAGCTGAAATTAATGTACCTATGATTATGTCATTCACATTCTTTTTTAAATGATAATTAGAGTAATTAAAGTAATAATAACTAAATA
The DNA here is from genome assembly GCA_010645155.1 of Tigriopus japonicus. NCBI lineage: Eukaryota > Metazoa > Arthropoda > Copepoda > Harpacticoida > Harpacticidae > Tigriopus > Tigriopus japonicus. The sequence goes on along the minus strand of JAAGOF010000055.1, from coordinate 695,975 downwards.
ATAAATTATGAATAATATTTATTTATAGTTTAAAAAAATTCAAACTAGAGAATGTTCTCCTTGGATACATTTACAATGCAATTTAATTGAATTGAAGCAGGAGGGACCCATTCTGGGTTTTTGGTCGGCGCCGTTCGAGGCAAGAACTCACTAAACATGTCAGGGAGGGAGAGTTTGGGCTCGAACCCATGAACCCGAGCTTAGTTTGGCCGCGCGACACTACAACCATCTCCCCCTTTTTTAATTCTCACCAATAGATGGAAACAGACGTTGACAAAGTGGCTTCGTATAGGAATGCAAGACAGTCATGCTTAATCCTCATGTACCGGTTGCTTTTTGCTAATGTGATTACAAATGTCAATCCAAACACCCGTATTCATGAATTAATTTGCATTCACTCAAGTTGAGTCCTACCTACGTTGAATAGAGTGATATGCATTTTGTTCCAAAATTTGATCATATCAAGTTACTCAAGTCAAAGTCGATATTTTCGCTTCACATGGCAGTTAAAAATGAAGCTAATTCTAGCTCTGGCTTGTTACATTATTCAAAATTCTGAGAGCTGCTCCCGCCAATCAGATTTGGAAACGGACGAATTAGGTAATGGAATTTTACAGAAGGAAATGAGTCGATAAATAAGTAATACAAACGTTCATTTTAAAGGCGGCAGTGGAGGTATTGGTGGAAGTAGGAGTGGTGGTGGTCGGGGTGGTCGATCCTTGGTTCTGGCCATTGGAGGAGTTAGAGCTCGAAATGGATCACATGAAGTTGGATCCATGAAAGTAGATATCTTGAATGACCATGGAGTGTGTTCATCGGAAACCAGAATTTCGTTACCAATGCCAATTTGTAAGCTCAAAGCCGTTCGTTTGGACCAATTTGGAGCTGTTCTCTTGTGTGGAACGAAAAATTGTCGATTGGAAACGGAAAACCTCCAGTGAGGCTAAGAACATCCATAATTTAAAGTTAATTTTAACCCAAGTGCTCGTGTTTTAGTGAGTTTCATGACCTTGAACACGGGAACAATCACATCTGTTTGGTTTGGCAGCGAGGATCCAGCTCCCAATTTCAGGTCTTGCACGCAATCAAATCGAGATTGCCAATGAAAAGTGGACCTGGCAAGTCCAGAGAGTTTGATCTTGTGGTAAGCCTTGGAAACAAAGAATGCTTTGGAAAGCAACCCTATTGGTATACCATTACGTACTTCCAATTCCAGAGTACTGGAAATGACGGACTCATGTTTCGACAATCGGGCGAGACTTCGACTTGGAAAGGGATCATTGACGACAAGTTCCAAATGTTTTGGTATGAAGTCAAACCATTGCCTCAGGCCTTCAAGGGAACTTGCTCTTTGGCCTTAGATGGTAGATTTTATATCCTAGGAGGACATCGGGAAATGTTTGATGGTGGGACACACTTATCCCCACATTTCTTTCGATACATCGAAACAGATCTGGGACATCAAGTTGGATGGCAAATGTTAAGTCCAATGGAGTTGCCATCCACTAATTTAGCTTGTGTTGCTTTGGAACAAGGCGTCTTAGGTTCGTATTTCTTGCTTGAAAAGTGTTTCCATCTTTTTTAACTAAACTGAAGCTTTCTTAGCTCTCGGAGGCGAAAGCGGAAAACCCATACTGTGGTCGAAAATCGAAGATCAGTGGATCAGATATGAAGCCAATCCGTTCTTGGGACAGGACATGAAAAAGGGATCCACTTTAGCCAAATGCGTGGTCCATGGACATGAGAGAATATTCCTGATCGGTGGAGAAAGTGAAGGAGGTTCTCGAGTCACTTACCAGAATCGTTTCAGTAACAAAATCCGGACTTGGTCCCCGCCTAGTCAGGAGTGGAACACAATGGAGCAAGTTCTCCAAGAGCCAAGGGCAGAGGTGGCGGCTGTGGAGGTTCCAAAGTCTTGGGTGCCCTGGTGTTAATTATTCTAATGAATAAAATCTACAAACTCGATGAGTCTCCCACTCTCTCTCTCTCTTTTCTAAGAGTTGTTCCCAGGTGAAAGTGGAACGCGAGAGGGATCTCCAAGTGGAACAACACCCAACTTGTGTCTGAGTGGATGACCTTCTTCGAATGAAGGCTTCCCCTTCTTTTCGCGTTCCCCCTCGTTCGGATCCCTTGAGACTCCCCCTTCCTTCTCCTTCCAAAGCTGAGAAAGTGGTTCACCTGGAAGAGGATCAGGTGGAAAATTTGCTTGATCAATGACCGGGACCAATGCCGTCGTGCAAAAAAAGTAAGGGGAAGACATTCTCGGACCAACAGCAACTGATGGGTACTATTGTAATGGAGCGCGGCATTGGTCTATGATTTTCTGTTCCGTGACAGGTGGAACAACGAGCTCTTCCACAAGTTTGATGAAAGTAGGGTTGCATTTTGGTCAAGTGAGCTATTGACCATCTTTTGGTAAGATGAAATGTTTCAATACTGAAGTTTCTACTTTGAAGAGTCGAGCAAAAATAATTTGTCGGAATTAGAAATTCAAAGTTATCCAAAGGCATTATAGGAAGGCACTTTTCAGCGTTTGTACTACGACCATTTCTGCTAACACTCGTCAATCCAACTTTGATCCATCAATTTACCAAGGACACAGGAAACCATTGCCACCGCCATCTCTTTGGTTGAGTGTTCCATGTGAGGTGCCTGTGGTGATCTTGGCTCTCCATTCCGATTGTTTTATGGCCTAGATGAAGTTGCACCATAAAGCCTGCATGATTTTCGAGACTGGTTTAGTTTAGTGAACGAAAAAGTAATAGAAATACTGGTTTGTTTTTAAGTAACTCTAATGGCAGCACTAACGGAAAATATCATTCTGGTTTAAAGTATCAAAATAAGGGGCGATTTTCTTCACTCCAAATCAAATTATAAGTTCATCACTTCATTCAGTGATTTTTGTCAAACTTCGCTTTTACTCCTTTTTTGTTGAAATGACGTGCATATAAACTCTCACAATCTAGTTTTTGAACTGTAAATGCGACAACAGTTTCCATAGCATTCTCCGCTACTAAAATTTTGAAATTTGATTGTATTTCATACCCAAACATTTTCGAATGCAATATTCTTTTTAAGTAATTCTGAGAACAGATAGTCTTTTAAGATTCTACTGAGGATATGAGTTTGAAAAAAGCAGACAACATTCGAGTATCAATTCAATTTCTTCCAAAATGAATGGGCTGTTCAAAAAAGAATCTTGATGATGATGATGATGATTTTTATTCGGGGCCTCTCTTATAGAAATATAGATTAAAAAAAAAAAAAAAGCAGTATATACAGTATACAGTATACAGTAAAAGCAGTATCTTACGTTTTCCTCAAAGCATTCAAGAATGTTCATTACAATTGTTCAATTCTTCGAAGGTTATTGATCTTCATCAGATGAAGACAAATGGTATGACTGAAATGATAAACCCCTCCAATGCGTTTTAAGGCAAAACTTGACGTGAACCTCGGCCCCCACCTCAAAACCTGTAACACTGTTAAAGGGAGACGTGTGAGTTGTGGCTAGTTTGGCAAGACGCACCATTTTGTGGAAAAAACTGAGAGTTCCAAAGCAACGCCATCTTAAAGCCACTGGCCTTGTGCCTGTTACTTAGACATTTTCAAAATTATTGCCAAATTAGTTACTGCACACTAGATTTGCTTTGCATATTATTCTCGACTCCTTCAGATACTCTTTTCCCATCCTTCCAAGCCTCAATAATTCTCCTGTACTCTTTCAATTCAATGACTCCTGCACTAATGTGAATAATTGAAGCTCATTCTCATTGTGTACTTTTGCTCAATTAAATTCAAATGGTTAAATCTGGATTTAGTGTTTTATGAAAACTGGAAGAAAATATAAAATGATGCATAAAAACACGCCAGTCTGATTCGGTTGTATTCGGTTTATTGTAAATAATTCATTGCTTTTCATTCTTATTGTTTATCATGTTTACTAACGTGATGGTTGTAGTTATAACTTGTGGCACATAAAAGAATCATCTGAACTATCACAGTATAATCAAACTCAATCAAGGACCTACGTAGATGTGGGGCTTCTGAGCTTTCCAAAGCAGGGCGGGGATAGGTTGCGATGGGGTGGGGCGCTAAAATTTGCGTCCAATACCAAAGCAAATCCTCTACTGAATCTCAGTACATATGGCAAACCAAAACGTCAGCACTACTAGTAAGTAAATATTTTCGGTTCATTTGTTGTGTGACTAGCATCCGTGATCGCTCGGCATAGTATATTCGTATATGTCCTCTCTTTCCTTGCTCATCGTAAGATGACGTTGTCGTCGAAATCGTCTCGCATTTTTGTCTTTTCCCGCACTAAATCGCCATTGTGCACGACAGCTGACTTTTTGCCGCCATGACTGAAGATATTCCAAGGCTTCTTCTCCTTGCTCATTCCTGTCCCGGTTGAACGTGTGCTGCCACTCGTCACGGAACTGGCGGGTGAGGACGAGTCTCCTCCATGTGAGGACGAATAGGTGCCCATTCCGGACACGCCACTGGATGTGGAAGTGGGAGAGATTGACCCCCGGGTTCTGGACGAATGTGAGGTCGCGGAGGAGGGAATCACCTTTGAGGATGATGTGGAGGGAGGAGGAACCTAGAAGGATGGAAATGAGTACTTGAAAATTACATGCTTAAGAGTTTGTTTGAAGGTAAGTTGGGGTTACCTGGCCCTTTCCGTCCATGGGAGTGACGACTTTGAGCTTGAGGGAGTTGCCGGAGGATTTGATTAGAGAAACGACTTCGTCATGGGGCGACCATTTCACATCATGCTCATTGATGCCCACAATGTAGTCCCCGTCCTTCATTCCTCCAGTCTATTTAAATGATTTTGATTAATCTCTCAATTGGTGCATGATGACTATGTGAAAGAACATGATTCTCACCTCTGCGAGACTGCGGTGATCCACGCCAGCAATTATGACGGGTGAATCGCCTCTGACACTGAAGCCGTAACCTTCATGATCTCTCTTCCTTAGCTTAATGGATCGGGGAGCCGACCAATAGTGCTTGGCATTAAATATGGCCACAGGACCGAGGTCGGCAAATAGGTCTTGGACTTTGTGCTGACTGAGATCAGGAAAGGCCAAGGATAATTGATATTGAGTCGACGGGACAACCGGGGGAGGGTCCAAAACCTCCTGAAAATCGTCCTCCTCATCGATGGAAGCATATTTGTTCAAGGAGCGATCGTGGGTGTTACGTAAGAGGTTTTGCAAGACACCTTTCTTCCGAAGCTCACGACACATTCGATTGACTCGCATGGCCTCTTCGTGCAAAAGAAGAGCCTCTCGGAGATGAGCCTTGCCCAGATAACGCTTCTCATCGCTTGTCTTGGGCACCCTGATCTCGATGCAACCTAGAGCCTTGTCATTTTCATCGTCACTTTCGTCGTGAAGAAATTGCAAGAGTTCTGTGGCACGTTGTGAAAACTCTTCCTCCTTGTGGTCCAATAGACCAACGGCCACAAAGTAATGTGCCAAGGCTTTGTAATGTTCTCGTTTTACTTGGGTTAAAGAGATCCATGAATAGGGAACGTAGTCTTTGACTGGTGGATTCGAGATGATCCCATGGACTTTGCAATACACCTCGGAGACCTGAAATTTAAACGCCATTGATATGATTCTGGGCACATTTTGCGTATGTTCCCAAGAAATGATTCTCACATGAGCAGCTTCTTGGCCTAAAATAATGCAAGTTTCGATGTCATTAGCGCCCTTGGCCTTCAGGGTCAGTTCGGCTTTTTCGAACAAACATTCCCGCGCTTGAGCACACATTAGGTGAACCATGAGTTCCAAAGTATCAGGACTCAAGTCCATGGATGGTGCATTGGTAAAGTTCTCGTGGATGTATTGGAATGTGCCAGCGGCACGTAGGAAATTGTCCACTGCCAGATCTAGGCCAGTTTGTGAGAAGCGGTCCTGTCGAGTACCGATTTGTGTGTACAAGGCTGCTATATTGAAGAGCACGCTGGCCTTTTCGAAGGCCACGGTCCGTTGACAAGATGGGACCCCCGTTAAGGAGTCGTACCTGGAAGGAGGAAGAACAGCAACAACCGTTTACTAATTGGAGATTGGAGTGTTATGCTAATCAAGATCTTCAAGAAAGATACGTGTATCTTGTCCCTCACGGTGTTAATTCAAGAGCAACGATGAACCAAAAAGATTGATGAAGATCTTTTAATGCAATTTTTAAAAACGTGAACAAGATGATCTATCTAGGTTTATAGCCGCACATGACTGATCTTTAAGCTAGGTTAGCGGGCTATGTTTGCAATCAAAATCATGCTCGAGACAATCACGCTCCCAATAAGACATTTGCAATCGAAGATTTATTTGCCCCAGGAAATACCGCAACCGCAACGGAGACCGTGACTGCATTCTATTTCGAGGCTCCCAAGATCGTAAATGAGTTTCTTTGAGATCGACACGTACCATTCAAAAAATATGCCAAGGCTTCGGTCGGGGGGAAAGAACCGCCTCTCGACGTAATAGAGCTGATTGAAATGCTCAAAGAGTAGAGCAATTCCATTTTGATCTCGGGTTGGAGTCCGCATGGCTTGCCGAACGTCCATGAACTCTGCAATGGCATTTTCATAGTCGTGGCCATCCTCGGAGTAATGTTCCAAAATGAAGTCCTTAAATGGTTCCCGAAAATCGATCTCTTTGGTTTCCTTGAGACCGAGGGGAATCATGGGAATTTCAGCATCCCTGAAAATCAAAGAAGAGGCATAATTAGTTGGTGGACTAAACCGTTTCCGAGTTAGGTTACGCTTCCACACTTTGAGAAGACGCGGTTTTTCTCGTCTTGGATCGGATGTGACGGGAACTATTTGCCAACCTATTATCTTGAAATAAGCTGGCTTGGTAATGGAATCCGGAACTTGAAATCAAACGCTTTGATATCCCTCATTAGGACCTGAACATTGAGAAAACTTCCCGCCGATCTTCCGAAAGAAAAAAAGTCGGGAGCTGCCAGATCATCATTCTTCCAGGTGTATGGCAGACTGCATTTATTTTCCTATTTAGCATGTCTTCTCATCCAGGACGTGCCGGAAATGAAAAGAAGACTTCTTCATGATGATGGAAATGGAGCTCAATTATGATACTCGACTGAGAAACCAAGACCAAGTTCAAGAAATCGATTCGACAAAGCTCATAATTGCCCTCTCCAAACAAGGGATTTAAGCGAGTAGTCGACAGGGGTTTGTTTCGGAGATGCAATTGCATCACAAGCCTTCCGGCGACTGCCAAAAAACGCAAAGATCACGTGTTTCCCATGAAAATTCCTACCTTCTTGCCCCAATATGCGCCAAAGGCCAAGCCAACTCCTTCATGACTTGGTGGAGTCGGAGCCAAGAAACGAACTAAATTTGTTACACCGAAAAACCGGAAACATTTGGAGGTGCAACAACAAAGTTCACACACTTTTTGTTCGATTTGCAAATATCCACGGAAGGCGCATTCTAATTTCTTATTGGCCCTTAGAATTATGTTCAACTCAAAGAGGGCTAGAAAAGCTCTTGGCGACAAAACCGCAAACGTTTTTTTTTCCATCTTGACCAAGTTCTTCAATGGGATTGAGTTTGACATCCAATGGCTGCCATCATTTCGATCGCTTCCAGGCAAGTAGTAAATCCAAAGAGCTCTTAGAACGCGATTTAGTGTCATGGTCTGAGCAAAAAGCTCGAGCCAACTTGGCCTAGATTACATTAAAGATTCAGAGAGGCACAAATCTACGGATTAACCACAATCATTCTCACTCATCCAAGAGATTGCTCCAAGCTCAACACCATTGTCGGCAAATCCAGTCGCTTTCTCTCGCTCAAAATTAAAAGCGTTGGCGAAAGAAGGTAGGGAGATTTCAATCATCAATAATCATTACAAGACTTTGAAAATGGAAATTGAGCCCCGGAGGTGAACGTGAGTAAACAGGATGAGTATGATGAAGAGGGGAAACATACCAAGAAAGACAAACTACTCTTTGAATGAACATCGTGATCGAAGAAAACGACTGCGGAACCCCAGGAAGAATAGAACCACAAATCTGGCACAAGTTATTACTTATTAGTTTGCGTGGGTCCTAGCGGTCTCCTTGGAGGACCCCAAATTGGCTGGCCAATCCATCAGTCCAGTTGGAGCATTCGACCAATTTGTCGATCGACGACAGACGAAACAAGAACAAAGGCAAAAAGGATGCCAAAAAAGATTGTAGTGAGTGATTCTAGATTCTTCTTGGTTCCAATTTTGCAAAGACCACAAAGGCGCAATGTCACAGCGTGATCAAATCAAAGCGTCTTGCAATATCTGCTAATGCCAAAGACTATCCAGCGTCGGTCGAGCACTGATTCAGTCCAAGACAAAAGGATTGGAGAGGAAACTCTTTGATATCATTTCCTGACCAAACACAAGACACCGAAAAATCACTTTGTCACCATTTTAAATCGCCGCTCACGCCGCCGTTGTACGTACGGGCTCGAGTTCCAAGTGTTCTTTGTCCTTGCCTTTTTTCTGCTCCTTCTTCGTCATCATCATCTTCCTTGACAGACAGAGATCAGAGACAGTTATCCGTCTCAATGCAATCATTCCATGTCAATTCTAGAATGTTACTCTAAAAAGGACAAGAAAATCGTCCAACAATCGGCATTCGGCCCCGAGCAAGGAATTAGCACTCACTCTTCATTCCTTTATGTATAAGATAACAACAGTGCACATTAATCTGAATACGGCCCCTATCCTTTGGCAGTTTTCACAGCCACTCGACGCAGTGCATGGTTAATCAAGATAAGAAATCTTACTTTGCCGCATTTTGATAGAGCTCCACGGAGCTATTGAGCTCGGCTAACTGTTCCTTGAGGAGTTGGAGATTTGAATTCACGAAGCTCAATTCCAGGGCCACCGTCTCTTTGAGCTTCTTGTTCGTGGTCGCTCTGCAAATATAACGGGAGAGAAGAAAGGTTAGATTCGATTCGCAGCCGTATCCAGCAACAATAACAATCGACTGGCATCATCTGTGGAGCTGTGGCTAGCACCTAATACCAATCAAAGTATTCTAAAAGCATGCCAATTACACATTAACTTGAGATTTTAAGGGCGAAATATGAAGTTCCCTCCTACACTCCGTACACCTCCTTCACCGTCTAGGGAAGAAGCATTGTTGAATTGTTTTGAGCATCATTGAATAACATTACAATGTTCCGGTCGATCACTTTCAAGAGGGGAAATAACTGTGCGAAAATCACCTTGAGAGATGCCGAGGTTAAATTGTTTTTCAATGGGCTGAAAGTCTTCTTTGGTCAGCCGGAGAATGTTCTGGCGATTTCAAAGACGACAAAGACTTTCTTCGAAGAAGCAATAAGTGCATCAGAATTCCGATGACCTTGAGACCAGCTCATAAAGCTAAATAACTGGGGTTTGACTTGCATTTCTGGCCCCAATACTCAATATATCCAATGTCCTTCGTGACTTTCAATTTGGAGTTGGCAAATGCTCCGATTTTTCTTCTCTCGGAAAGGCATGTCGACGAATTGGCACCCTGAGAATGGCTAGCAGTTTATTTGCTTCGACCAGAGCGATGTGCCCAGAAAATTTGCTGGATTGTGAGAAAATATTTCCTTAGGGTGGCCTTGACAACGCCAAAAATGTCTTGGAACGAGATTCTATGGACTAGATTAGGAGAATACCTTCATGAAGACTGACATCCGTCGTCGTTGAAGATAATCATAATCTTTCTTCTTTGTCTCCAAAATATCCTGTTGTCGGTTTTTTAGGACCGTAGGAAATGGGCTGCTACACGGTGCAGAAGTAGTACCTTTATAAGGTTTCCTGCCTAATCAGGACCTCCAATCACTTACTACAAACATGCAGGGCATTTCATAAGTCACGCACTAGCTTCTGTTCTACTCTGATCATCCTCTCTAAAAACCATTCTCCATTGATTTAATCAGGTTTGCTCATCATTATCATCACAAAAGTTAGTTCAAGGCCAGAACCAAAACAAAAGTCGTGAGCAATTTCTCAAAGGGCCTCAGGTATTTTTATGAACAACGAAGAAGTGCCTAGATTTGAGGGGAATGGCAACCAGTTCTCACTTTTTTTTAAGTCGAAGAACGTCGAATGTACTCCAAAGATGCCAAGATTACCTCACTTTTCAAGACGGTGAATGCTATTGAAGGACTATAAACCATACAAAACCCTATTAATAACAACAAAAAAGTGCGAAATTTGAGACCGAAGCATGGCTTGAACGCAAAAACTTTCATCTTGATCTCAACTTTAACGCCTCGTCCATTGTCACACACGAATGATTTCGATTGAAAGTGTGTTTAGCAACGATCTAGCTCGCCCTCAAAGAGACATAAAACGTGAAGAAGATTCTCTTTCATTTGAAAAAAGCGTCGTCCTTTGGTTACGTGGAATCGAAAGACTGGTTTGGATGAGCATCGTGTTTGGTTACTCAATGCCAAATGTCAGCTTAAACCATCGCAAACCCAACTTCTTCAGTACTTCTTTTTTTACCTTCCAGCAATCAATGCTTTGGTCACATTCATCAAAACGATCAAGTCGTGGCTTTTGGTGCCAGATTCTTTGACACAAAGAATCTCTGCCCTATTTTGCCACATCATCCTTTGCACCAAGTTCTCAATGCATTTATCCTGGTCCCGGCTTCAATTTTTCGCAAGTAGGCCTCATAATCAACCCGAGATTGATCTCCAAAAAGATCGTTATTTATGGGTTTCATGGGCTGCTTTGCTTTGAGGAGCCCAGAACCAAGTTCGTGAATTGCCAATCAGCAGCGGGTCTCTGACCTCTAATGGCGAAAGAAGGTGCATCGGATTTCTTTTTAGTGGGGAGGTGTGAATTGGTGAAAGGAGGAGACCAGGCAGGACAACCCTCACCTGCTGGCTTCTTCATGGTTTGACCGACCATTCCACATTGGCACTACCAGTCCCAGTAGCTCTTTCTTTCACCACCTCACTCGCTTCAAACCCTGCCTTGAGGGAGTCAAAAGAATCTCGCGTTGATCGCGAGGAATGTAGCGAGCGAGATGAACGGGGGCCCAACTTTCTCCATCTAATGGTTGAAGGACGAATTGACCGGAATGACAAATGACCGAGATATACGCCCTATGGACGCATGCAAATCCCTCAAAGCCTCGCCAGATCAGAGTAAAAAAGGGACCTGCCAAAACATACAGATCGCATAACAATGCCATGGGATATCTGGCCATTGTTGGGATGATATTTGAGCATCTCTCCCCCTCATATGTATTCAGATTTAAAAGTGGGGACGCTTGGTGTTCAATGAACATTCTCTCCTCCCATCTGTTCCATCTAATACAGTCTCTGCTCATTGGCATTCTTCAGTCTGATTTATGGATGAGGATACCATAAGAAGACAATAATGGTTGAAGTCGTATGCCATACTTACTTGAACAAATTCTCAGCTCCAGAACGTAGCATGAGCTCCTTGTTGATCTCCATGTTGAGTTTGGAGCGTTTTGATTGGAGTTTTCCACGACATGTTGCGGCTCTCGGATCCGAACCCTGCAAAAAATGGAAAGCGGAAAGTGAGATTTGGCTCAGATTCTGGGGTCTGCTCAAATGTGAACGGGTGATTAAGTTCAGTTGTGATGTACCCAAATATCTAATCTTTCCATCGTTAAAAAAGAGCCCCACTGGATGATTTGACATCATCATGTATTTGTACTACACATCGTCCGCTTGATCTCACTTTTGGCCATGATAAACAGTAAATACCCACTTTTACCACATGAGATGAGGAGAAAGTTGTTCACTCATCTTCAAAACTACTTCATTACTAGATCATTATTTCCGTAGATCTCTCAAATTAATCAAAGCTCTTTAAGATATTGTATGACTGGAGGCTCCTCACGACCACGTTTGAAGGAAAACTTTCATTGGAAACTAGTGAGTCGTGGAGGATCGTCCATCAAACTAGATAGTCCCTACTACCTTTCATCTATGTTTCTGTCTGTCTCTTTCTGGATTCATGGTTGTTGCCTATTTTGGAGCACGATTTACTGCTGTCCATTGTTCATTCGCCATCTGACTCTGGGCAGAATGACGTGGATGATATGGTTAGCTACTAAATATCCCCGTTCATCAACCCAAGTTTGAACACGTTGTAGCCACGCATGTTGCTGAACGACGACGATTTCATCATGGTCTACGGTAGATCATTCATTAGAAGGCAAGAAAACCTTTCCTTCCTCCTGCGAAATGCCAATTCAATTCACAGTTAAACTAAAGTCTTTTCCTTGTCATTACGTCCAGGTTGAATTTGAAAAAAAAATCATTTCCCAAAGTCTTGCTCACCGACAGTTTCATTGGTTACATTTACTCATGATCATGCTAGTGGGAAGTGGGCAACCGAACCAATATCAATTATATTCATGTACATGGTATGAATTATTTATCATTTGGCCAGTGAGTGGGCGACGACGAGTGCTGAAGATCTTGAACATTTCCTGTACTCAATCTCACTTTATTCCCCAAAGGAACAAGTACAACCCACCAACGCATTAACCCACCAACCATCTGTGGAGTACACTGCGTTCTCGTCAAAAGTGCTCTGTGATCGATTTGATAATGCGACCATTAATTCTCATTATGATGGCTTTGAAGGGGCCTGAGCATCTTAAGAAAATGCCCATCAAGGCCGTTGGGCAAATCTCAGCCTAATCTTTTGAATAGTGCTCGGTCGTCGTAAATGATTTTTCCGTTGAAAGTGTGGGCGTATGATTCGAGTACATACTTCCGTCACCTTAGATTTAATTCATGTCGTTGGGTAAGAGGGTCGTAACACTCAAGGATATTGCTGTCAACAACCCATAGAATATGACATATACTAAGTATAGAGGCTAATGAGAGCGAACAAGTCGAATTTGATCTGAAATTAAGTTTACTCTCTCTCTCTCTCTCCAAGGTTCGTTGGATGACAGAGATTGAACCCGATCAGGACAAATCTCGTCTTTTCGGGAGGAAGATCAGGATTCCAAAGCCCAAATTTGGAAAACGGCGAAGAATAGCTCTTCTGAAGTTTTCCCCTCATTCTTCGTCGTTGTATGCCTTGACAGCCCATTTTCCGCTTGTGATCCCCAATCTTTCCCCAACAGATTGGTGTTTTTCATTAAAAGAAGGCTGGCGAGATTTTCAAGATCATTCCTTCACTACTTTTCAGTTCTCATTCGGGCCATTCAATCCCATTTTCAAGCCACTTTCTCTGATCCTCTGAATGAGAGAACGACAACGGAGGCTCACTTGCTTGCTTGCTCCAGCTCGAATTAGATGAGGCCATAAGTCATTCTAACTCGGAGAAATGCAATCCAGGACTGCGAGGAATCACCTTTTTATAGGGAGGTTCCCGCTTTCTGACGGACTCGGAATTTGCATTCCAGGAATCCTGAATGGACCGACTGCTTGTTGGGGTGGTGAAATTTCCGCCTAATGGTTGTCCAGTTTTTGAGTGTGTGGGCCTAATAGGCGACGGCCCGTTTAGAAATACTGCATTAGAATACATAAGGCAGTTTTGCTCGGAGCCTCCATATGTACATAATCATCCCGCCGGATTTTGGTGCGTCTCCCAAAGAGTTTTCGAAACGGATGATCCGGCAAAAGTTCCGCTGCGAAATTCGACCAGCTGTTCAAACAAAGTAGCATTTTTACGCCTTTTGGGCCTTCTCATCGTCTCGGGCAAAAAAGTCTAAAATATCCAAGGAGTTCATTTCAAATTCAAATGTCTAGGTCAATGGGGCGTGATGAAAGTGATACGCATATTTCGGCCGGAAAGTTCAACGCAAGGTTCGTTGAAACGTTTCCATTTCCGGCGCTAAAAGGAGTGGATTTGCAAGACTTGGAGTATAAAATGTGTTTTGGATATCGCACATCAATCACTTCCTCCCAAAAGTAATAGATCACGTCAAGCTAGTTCCACTAGCCGAGAGAAGAAGTCATGCCTGACGGGCCACTGCAAACCTTCATTGGCCAGGAAACAGAAATGTCGACCAACCATCCAAGTTGGAGCTCTCTCCCTGGTCTAGTACAATGACAACAACAATAACACTACCTATAAAACATGGAAGTTTCAGTCACTGGGTTTGAAATTAACTGCAGGGGATTGTCAACCACGTGCATTACTGCTCCAAAGAAGTTACCAACGTTCGTTTGGACGATCTTGGTCGAGCCAATCTTCCCCACGAGTTACGATCGATTCCAATTCAAGACGAGTTTGGACCATAATTGAAACGACATTTGTTCTATCGGAATGACGAGTCAATTATGGTTCTTTTTCACAAAAACATGGACAATATATTCCCTTGGACTTCCTTGAACTATCATGAGCTTGATCAATGGATCGTTAAAAAGTAAGTTTCATTGTTAGTGTGTATTAGATCCCATTTGGCTCTTGTTTTGGCCTGAGAACGGGGAACAAACACAAGTGTGAAGATCTGGATTACACGAGGCTACTTAGGATGGTCTCAGATCCTAACCACACGTTTTCCCAGGAAAATTTTCGTAGCATCCTCGCCTGTTCTCACGACATTGAATGCCCGTTGCTAAATATCCGGGAAACAATTTCCAGCGATCTCGTAATGATGCATGGCGCTTACTTCATTCACATTACATTTGAGTCGTTTGTTTCTGCCTTCGTGATCGTGTTTTACACGCACAGTGTGAGATGACCGGATGATTGCTAAATGATTGACAGCCCTTGAGCCACGAATGCAGTTCCATTTTTCCTTGGGAGACCAAGAATGGATAATCTCCATAAGTCCGGGGTTTCAATTTTTTGCCTACTTTATCGCGTCCCATCTGAGATTACCATCATCCATCTTGTCGAGTGTAAATGGATTTCGAGTTCGGTGGCTCAGTATCAATGTCAAATCAATTTGGCTCCCAACAAAAATCATGAGACATGTCCAATCGAAGACCTTGAGAATAGTAATTTGTCTACAAACGTCTAGAGGGTCAAAGTTGGCCTTTGGGATTACCAATTATTGTCTTCAAAGGCATATTGAGATTGAAGTGGGAGGCAACTAGGACGATCAGCAGTAGCTGTTGCAGCAACAATCATTTGTCAACATCTTTGGTTGCGTTGCAGATGGTTTTTAAAGTGGCAAAAGAGATAGATCTGGCATCCATGTGGAAAGATGGAAGAAATAATTAGGCCTGAGAACATTCCCAAGCCAAAACCATCCCAACACTTCCAAAACCTCAGAGCGACCCACCACCTTTGTTACTCTACCAACCAACGTGTTTCCGTCGTTGGCATAGCTAATGAATCTTGGCCCAGTTCGAACATCTTGGCCAATCAACTTGAATGTCACTTTGAAATACCCCGTATCAACAAGATTTTTGGACACAAGGACAATTAAGGCGATGGTCGGAACGGATTTGACTACCAATCTTCAAGACACAATAGAGCAAAAAAATATCTTAATGATATCCGTGTGTTCATTGCCAATTTTAGGGATCGCCCTGAACTCAAAATATCTAAGGGAGGAGAAATGATTCTATCAGGGAGAAATGGACTTTGGTAACGATTTCCCCATATCTCTTTTTGCCGTTGGTCGTGGTAGCAATTGGTTGTGGGTGTCAGACACACCCTTGGAAGATAGACATCACTC
This sequence comes from Tigriopus japonicus, assembly GCA_010645155.1. Classification (NCBI taxonomy): domain Eukaryota; kingdom Metazoa; phylum Arthropoda; class Copepoda; order Harpacticoida; family Harpacticidae; genus Tigriopus; species Tigriopus japonicus. Next base: position 680,321 of record JAAGOF010000055.1, on the reverse strand, counting down.
GGTTGGAGAGATAATGATGATCATGAAGAAGATGAGGATGATGATGGCATGAAGGCATGATCACGGTGATTGAGCTTCAATGACTCTTGAGATGCTCAAACTGCGTATGCAGAGATCCATTCATAATTGATTTAAAAAAAGACCATCATTTCTAGTCGTGGGCGATATCTTTTACCTAGCTCCAGTTTCCCTGACTATGTAGTGTACTCTCTTTCCATTTGGTTCTTGGTTTAATGTTCATGTGGAATGTAGGGGAACCATTTGAAAGGTTTGCCGTTCATGGAAGATTGCACCGATGCAATAAGATTCCCATTCTGACAAGGGCTTATTAAACTTATTTTTGTTCCATCTCAAGATGGAATTGTCGTTCACAATGACCCCCGAAGGACCATTGGAACAACTCCAACTAGCTTTGTGTGGGCGAGAAATGACGCAATGGATGCAAATGAAAGAAAGAAAGGTGAGCGTCAATTTGGGTGTTTTTGTCACTACTCGAAAGACGAAAACTTTCAATGACACTCTCATCCATCTCCATCCAAAGGCCATCACTCTTCGTGGTTCCTTCCATTTTGGGATAGAATTGTGCGAGGCTGTTTGAGTCAGCTTTCAATATGAAACGCCAAAGCCAAAAGGTTTCAGAGCCTATTTATTCTACATAGGCCCCCAAATTTGTCAATTAGGTTACCTTGAAAACAAGTGCGGATTTGCCAGTACAATGCAAGTCGAGTCGGAGAAAGAAACCAAAATGAATCTCAATGTCCTGGCTGAGTAAACGAAGAAATAAAACGGTTCTTTGGACGCGGGCGGTACCGTTTCAGCCACCATTTAGGCAAATACCCACCCAACCCAAAGAAGATAGAAACTGAAACTATACGAGTTGTGAAATGTCCTTCTCACGCATTCTTGTAAAAAAACATTCCAGGCTCTGTGAAGTGTGCAATCCGTAATTATTCTCGATTTGCCTAAGTAAAAATTCCCTTTTGTTCTATACGTATAACCAATGAGTCTTTGATGTTTGGAAAGTGTAAGAGCTTCAAATTTTCCAGTCTTAGCTCGTGAAAACTGGATTGATATAACAGGATCATATCAATTTTGGCTCCCATCTTTGAGACGTTTTTGAGTGGTTGCCAGCAAAACCATGAGTATCTGAGGTCTTCAGAATTGCTTGCAGTCTAAAGATACCGGTTAATGAACAAAAACATTTCTCAATTTGATACAAAGCCTCCAATAACGTTACGATAGCACCCTCAAAATATCGTGATACGGTGCATGAAAAGGTTCTCAATACAGTTTGATCCGGATTCGTCAAAAAAAAACGAATACTCATCCTCTCGAAAATGCTTTGACATACCAGACCAACCCAAGATCATCAAGGAGACTCGCTCGAGTGATCCAATTAAAGAGGATATGACCCAAAAGGAATCGGTCTCCTTTTCGTTTCGCCGTCCGAACCGGTTCAACGTTGACTTCAGAAATTCCCTTGACTTTCTACGAAAGGAAACCACGGTTCATGAACAGGAGAACGGTGATCAATAGGCGAACTTAATTAATTCCAAGAATCATTTTTTGGAACACTACTTCATTCTGGCCCACTTTCTTTCTTGAACAATACTCGTGGAGATAACTCACACATATTGTACACAAGGGGGATGAGGAGAAGCTAGGTAGGAGGTGTAAGTAAGACAGGGAGTGTTTCGGGTTTCTAAAGAGATGGAAAGTGATGTGCAAGATGGGATCAGTCAAGTCTGAACGATTTTCAACAATTGCAATACGTCTTTTTATTTGACGCCATTTCATGATCTCACCTCCACCACTTCCACTAAACCGACTTGCAGCTAATTTTCAAGAAAGTTCTTGGAGCTTAGGGCGAATGTTTCATCTCGCACCTGCTTCACAAAACTCTGATACAAACGCCCTGCCCTCTCCAATAACATCGCTGGAAACATTCAAATATGTACACTCTTTCAGCTGATCCCTGTGTTGTAGTGCGTGTCTTCACCGAGGTTTTTTATGATTACTCCCCTTGACAGACAAAGGGTCGAGATTTCTCCAAAGATATGCTCAAGGTTAACTTACTTTTCGGTAAGCCTGGTTGAGAGCCTCTTGGTGAACCAACATCTTGCCCATTGAAGGCATGACTTCCAGCGAACTTGACCTCACTCGTGTGTTTTCTCATGCACTTGAAATTGTCACAAACACATCGCTTCCAACTCAAAATAAGTGTACAAACCAAACACTAAGCACCATTAAAAACGAACAAACCACTAAGAATACGAACCAAAGAGAGAGAGAGAGAGCGAGAACACTTGACACCTCTGCTACCATTCAGCAACTGAAGCGCAGAAATCCCGGCAAGAGAGTCCCAGGTAGATCCGCTCCCGTCCAAGATCATAATAATTCCAAGTCCAAGCAAGCCCAGGTGCCTAGGATGGCTTCCATCCACCAGGTATCAAGTACTAAGGAGCACCATGGTTCTCGCCAGCACAAACCCCGTTCACGCCAAAAGGTAGACCGACCCGCTATTGTAGGGGTACTACACATGTACCTACCTACAGTGCGCGTGAACCCTGAGCTCTGGAGCGTCAAAGATCATTTTTTTGCCTTTGATCATCTTGGGTTGTTGGATCCTTCGTGCGCAACATAGGAGAGGAAGGGGACCGAGCTAACCAAAGATTCGTGGAGATAAGCAAGTTCTTTCCAAGCTGGTTAGTAATTTCCAAGTGTCTCTGTGCTTTTTCTTTGACGTTGGCATGCATGCATAGTGTGTATGCATGGATGAATGCAGTCATGAGAACCACGAGGCTTTGGAAATGCAAAAATAAATCGCTTGACAGGGTTACGCTATGTAATCTTAGCTCCTCAATGCTCGCTCGGGCTTTGTTTGATCCGAAATCTCCAGTCTTTTCACTCGATTGGTTGTCCTTAAGAGACGGAAAACAAAGCCAATCCACCCTCTTGCTTCTGTCTCCTCCCTATCTTTTTTTGGCTCGGGAAAAAGAACCTAAAACTACCGGATTCGAAACATGAATCCATTTCGAGTGAAACAAAGGAAATTAGGGAGGCGAAGAGGATGGATGCTCTTGCTCTTTACCTGTGTCTTCGATAGCAACATACCCAATGTTTTTTGGACAGAGAGCCCGTTCTACTTAAATAGATAGAGGATTTTGGCTTTCTTCAAAATAAAATCAAAAGGGAAAGTTTTGTTTGCATTAGAGGATGAAAAGTTTGAAGGTCTTCAATCTTTGGCCCTCGAGCTAAATTCAAGTGAACGCATTTTCTCAATGAGTCTCTTGACTAGGCTTCGTTTTTTTCATATTAAATAGAGAAATTTCCGGTTGGAGGGTGGCATTCATTCCTGTTGAGCGTGGGAATGAGAAGAAAAAAAACCTCGGATCTTCCTTTTCAAAACCGAAAAGAGTAATTCAGAAGTGGGAAAAAGCAGAATTTTTAATTACAAACCATCGAGGTAACGAGGACTTGATAGTGTCAGATCTCAAACTAATTACCGGCTAGAAACGTCGACGCCATGAAACATGCATAGATAATAGAAATTACAAACTAGATCATCTCTCAGTTTTTTCCCCCAAAAAACGGATCTCTGCTGCCCTTACCTTGATGTGTCTGGGTCTAAATTCCTTGGGTTTATCCACCACTACCCACTTCATCATGGTTCTGCTACCAGTAGATCTCACTCTCGCATACTTATTCAGCAACACTTTAACTATCGTTGGATCAGCACGGCTCTTTAAAATAAAACAACTCTCCTAAAACACTCTCGCACACATTTTGATGGAGTTGCAAATAATTTCTGATTCGACTCTGTCGAGGACACTTGATACGAGTCATCCTTCTTTGTAATAATACTACACTGCTACTACACAAGCGAGCGAACACGAATTATTCATCATCCCACAACAGAGTACGTATGTATGTATGCCTTTCTCATTTATGAGTGACGATCAAAACACGGCTTTGGTCCATTTGTGATGTCAACGCGGACTGTTAGGATTTTGACGTGTCAAGTCGAGGAAAAACGAGGGCGAGCAGGTATAAGCTTTTAAAGTTTATGAACATTATAGAGATGAATGGCCACTTTTTTGAATGTTCAAAGGTCGGGTCAAATCTTGAGCTTGATATCTGATAATGAATTGGGCAAAAGGGCCCTTCGTTGGGGGAGAAATCCGAATGAAGGCAGGTGCTGAGCAGGTACAAGCAAGCACATGTGGAGAAAGCCCAGGATGAAGAGGAGGCCAATGAGTCATCAGATTGCTGGCAAATTCCATATTGGAATCCTTCTTTCTCTCTCTCAGGGTCCTCTCAATTGAAGTGGACCATTCAAAGTGACTCTCGAATTTCAATAGGAGGATCATCATTATCATCATCTGGCGTTTCAAAGCGTTTCCCTCTTTTCAATCTTTTCATGCATTTCACTGATCAACTGATCTGTTTGCTTCACATACGTCAAAGTTCAAATCTGTTTACGAGCCATTGAGGACAAGATAAGATAGTTGGAAATGCTTTGCTCTTAGAAAAATGACTAATACATTATTTTTGGATCAATTTTCAGATTTCGAAAAGAATGACAACGGTGAAAATATCACCTTGCTGGCCAAGGAAACTTCTTTAATGTTGATTGAACAATGTAGCTTGTTTCTTCTTTAACTGGGAGGGTAATCCTGTGACACTATAAAAGTCTCAAAAAAGACATTTGATCCAGCCCAAAACAAATGGATTGAGATATTACTGGCAAAATGAAAAAAAGTCTTTGAACGTTCTGCTGGAGCTTCAATGCACAAAATACCATAAAATCGTAAATCTTAATTTGAAAAAAATAGTTTTCAAAATGTTTTTTGAAATTGAAAAAAAAACATTCAGTCCTGGATTTTCCTTACAGAACTTAATTTGTTGCACTCAAATAATTTCATGAATTTCGAAGAACTTTTCCGTCCAACTTAACTCAATCTTCATGTTTCAAGAAGTAGACCAACGGATAAAGGCTTCTTCCTCCATAGAAAATCTTGCTTGTAATGGTACCACGATTTATTCCAAGGTTGCGTGAGTTTATTTATCCTAAAGCAATATTTAATTACTTAAACTAACTTAACCTAACCTAACCAAATGTTAACTTCAACTTCATTTATTCCTTTAAAAAATGCATTATATTTATCTGAGGCACGCAACTTATCAAAATTTCACGTCATTTATAACTCAGACCATAGAAAATCATTAGTTCTCAATCCGTCGTCTAGCATCTAAGAGGGCTACAAATGTTCTTAGATAACCTTGTAAAACCTCAAAACACATTTAAAAATTAAGTGTATCTCGAAAATTTTATTAGCATTTTTTAGTAAAAAAGAAACCAACTGTAATCGCCATCTTGGCTTCTTTATTTCCGTGTTCGACTTTCATGAATTGTTCCCCTCTTGAGTTGTGCCAATTAGCACGATTAGTCTTCTTGAACGATTTTGTACCACGATTTGCCAGTTCAATGTGACGAAGGGACAGCGATTGTGTTGGTGAGAGGGTACTATTGCCGATAGTAAACCTATTTGTAGTAATAAATTCTTTTATGTAATATAGAAACCGCATAAACTGAACAATGAGTTTGAGACGTTTGGTTTAGCGAGTCTACGACCGTCGCTGTCGGTTACACCCACCAAAATTAGCCAAATAAGACAACAATATTTTCTGAAAAGTGGTCAGGTAAAAATGTCTGGCGTGTTATTTGAATATCTTAAGCGAAAGTCAAAGCAACCTTAAGCTGAATTTGAGTCAGAATACTTTCTATATATTTCTAAAAGATAATTCCAATTCATTACCTTACTTAAAAACATTGAACCAAAATTAAAAGGAAATGAGAAGTAAGATTAAAAACATAAACAGAACACAGACAATGAAAACTTAAATTTGAACTTTTTTTAGTTTCTTAAAAACCATAGAAGAATAACGTGGTAAAAAAAGGAACTGATGTGTGTCGAGTTGGGATTGATACTCTTTTTGACCAGATTTTTTTGCCTTTTGGCGTTCAAAAAGCCTATTTAAGAAAGTATATTTAACCTGAAAACCTACACAATGACCAATTTGTGAACACTTAAAATATCGCTTTAGAGACACGTCGCTGACAGAAATACCCTTAAATTTTTCGAATTGCGAAATTCACGGTATGTCAAGCTTTGTTGTCACTGAACCTCTCCCTCCACTGTTCAATAAACTGATTTTTCGCTTACCTGAAATTGAAAAAAAAACCCACATCACATTCAATTCTTATTCAACGACACATTTCCATGCTTTCATACAAGTCAATCATTCCACTTAACAAGAATTAATGAATGAATGAACAAATCACTTACCACAACGTTTCGTTTCCGGAATTCCGGAGGCTTGGCAAAAACCGCCCACTTTAACATGGCTCTTATTTCTTGCGAAGGGAACGCATTCCATTCTGCGATCTTCCACTATCCACTATTCTTCTCATTTTTTCATTCTATGATAATTCTAACAAGACATTTCTTGATGATATCAAATTACCAAAGAAAAAAAGAATATCTTTTTCATCGCTACATCTAAGCCCCTATTCACGAAACCTATCATAAAAATCCCTTGTTCAGTAGGGTTGATATTCAGAAGGGACGAGGGTTGGTTCAGGTTTGATCTAACGAGCCTTTGTTGCCAATGGAATCCCATTAAAATAATCATTTACGTCACACCTACGTTGCGTGAGATAGCAGGGTTTGATAGCTCTGATACATATTGAGCATGGTTGACGCTGATAAATCGTGAACCAGAGGGATGGTTCGGATCAAGGCGAGGTTTGAGGTGATGTCTATCATTTGTTACCTGCCCATACGACACCAATGTCAGACAGACATGGTTTGAGAGGGTACTTTAACTTGCTCATGATGAGGGACGATGAAGGTGAACGCTTTCCATTAATCGTTTAACACCGTGAAGGTGTGAACTTTGGTTTGGATATTGTACCGCACAAAGTTGGTGTCCACTGACCAGATATACAATGCTACATAACGTCACTTATTGCATTGCTAAATACTTCAAGATATATTGATACTAAATGCATCATTAATGCGCTCTCCTTGCATGAGAACATTTTTGATGTTTGACTATTAACAAATATGAATGAAATGAGTAAAACCTACTTCAGATGCGATAAGAGTGAGAAGCTCAGCTTAATTTGCGGCTAATTCACGTTTAGTCTTGACCATTTTTCTCCGTTTGTGAACGAATCTGGGTTGAGAATTCCAATCATCTCCGAATCTAATCGATTCTAAGCAAGGTACATTGAAAAGAAGGTTCCAAGACTTTGGACATTAATCAGAGACGCGGCTAAATCACGAAAAAAGTACCAAAACCACTCCGAAGTAAAAAATATGTTCCTCAGCATTTAAGTGCGTTTTTCCTCCTAATAAACTCACTCAAAGTTAGCTCTTTGGCCTCGTATTGAACGTGGTGTGGTATTGTTAAGTGATCTATTAATGTCGGTTTTCGTTGTGGAAAACGATGATTTCCTTCCTTGTCAATGAATGTCTCCGGATTAACCCGGAAATTTTGAATTTGGGGTATTGTTTACGCGCAAAATTGTTCCGTCTCAATGATGGCAAGACATTTTGATTTATTGGTCAAATTGGTTTTAATTGCCTAGTCGTGTCTTATTTTGGCATTCTTTACTGCATCTACAGATGCTCAAAGTTGGCGCGGAACCAGGAACAATTTTGGGCATTGCACGATCCTAAACAGATCGCCTCCACAACGCATCACATCAAATTATTATCGCACTCCAGAAACATGAACCATAATCTGATCTTGATCCTCCATAATACAATAACAGTTATGACCAGGATTTGTTGCAAGTCACAAAGCGGATCAGAGATTCCAGAGTTCGGCGACAGTTTAAGATATTTGTCAAGGATGCCGCATGACCTTACTTGAAAAGGCTCAGTGAAGATGATCACTTGTAATGTGGGGGTTTCTACTTTATGACGACAGACATCGCTAGATTTGCATAACATTTTTTCCGATAGAATCTCCCGCCATAAATATAGCAGTCATGCCAACCAAGTTCAAAACGAGATCTGAACGCAGGGCAATGGGAAGAAAGTTAATCATTGGTGTGCCCTCTCTGATGAACGTCCGGACTCCAATAAGCGGCCAAGATTCGCTCATGAGATCTATCATAGGAATACAAGAGGGAGGTAGGAGAAAATTTGGATTCTGAGAATCATCGCCCTGGGATTTTGGGGGTCGTCGAACAATTCTGAGCAGCTCATTTGAGGTCTCGACGGAAAGATATTAGGATGATTGTCGCTCTTGAAAAATGATCCAGGCAAACCTTAATCATGATAGCTTAGGTAAGGGCGATACTCATATTTCAGGTCGACCAAGCAATGATTCTTGCCCCGATTCCATCGACATCCGGGTATCGGATTCGTCGGGAAATCAAGCCAGTTATTTCGAGTAAGAAAGTCAAGAAGACAACTTGACCAAAGTCACTGAAATTGTTCCAAGGTTGCCTCGATCCGTCAAGCCGTTAAAGGAAATTTCCATTTATCATTCTTCTTGCAAAGGGCCCTGAAGATGAAGTAGAACACCAAACAACCAACCTCCTGTTGCCATTTTCCTTGGCTCATCCATCTCCACATTCTTCAACGAATGTTGATGCCTTTAGGGGCATGACGCTTCACTCTATGCTGTCTTGCCCCAGGAAACATGATGTGATTGAATTGCTAAATAAAGCACCAATCCAAAAATAGACTGAATGAAAAAAAATACCCAAGAGAAGAAATGGTGGCCAAGAACTGGTTCAAGAAGTCTCGATCTCCAGTTTCCCATTTCCTCGTCAGACACGCCAATGGTCATGATGTTTTTTTTTCTTGAGTCAAAGGTCAGAATGGGAAGAGTTTCTTCGTCCATGCTTCTGTTTGAATGAAAGGACTCATCTCTCTTCCACAGATTCGAGGACATCTCTTTGCTTTGCCATTTGGAATGACTTGACGCCACAAATAGGCCTTTGGTTTGCGTAGCTGACGCACGTTCAACTTGTCCTACTCTTCTGTGTCTACATTGCAATGAACTTTGCATTGTGAGAGAAGAAAAAGGTAGATGGATAGATGGATGGATGGTTGAAGGCGTCGAAAATGTAAGAAAACAGGGTGGAGGAGAGAAAAACTTTTCAATGTCAACTTTGGAGGTCTCACACTTGGGATCGGGGGAATATGAGGCTTTTCATTCCAAGATTGACGGTAATCAATGACAGATCAATCGTGTGAGGGAACACCAAATATTACCCTGCTAATGTTCGGATTGTGGCGTCTGGAAATCGGAAAGATTTTTGTCAGTGCGTTCTGAGACGAGCTTTGAAAGGGGCTCAAACCAACCCATTTGTAAAGATAACATTGGGCATGAAATTCGTTGGGGGCCCTTTGGGCAATAGAAAATACTCCTCTTCTTCTTCTTCTTCTTCTTCTTCCGGGTGGCTTCTATCACTCCCTTTTCGATCAAGATAGAGAATGATGAGGAGGCTCAAAGCCACTAACATTGATTGGAATCTCAATGATTTTTGGTACAATCCCACGCACATGTGCACAATCGAAGAGCAAGGGATTCAAATAGTATTTGTGTCCTAGTTGGAAGTCACAATTAGAACAAATCCAGCTTGGCAGGAGTCCAATGAAATGGAGAATGCCATGTTGGCTCTTTGAATTGGTTGATGATTGGCACAAGAATCGAAGGAAGTGGTTGTTTTCCACGACCACCAAGTTGTTCTGAATACAGTGGCTACTTTGTTGGGGCAATTAGGGATCACGAAACGATTTGCCAGTTTCGTGTGCCAGAAATCAGCATGGAAGTCGGTCTTAAAACAATAGTCGAACTTCCCGTTTTTTGCATTTCGCCCACTTGGACCAACCACATAACGAGATTGCAATGATATGTGTAGCAATCACTACAATCAGAACACTGGCAGTCAAACACTCATGCACAAAACACCGTTTCTGGCCCATTTCCAAAAATGCATCTTACCGTCTCAATTAGCCTTGGTCATTGTTTACTATTCTTTTGCAAATGATTACGATGTCTTTAAGGAAATGATGCCTTTGCCCCAAAGCTCAAGTCGATGAAGTGATGATAACCTAAGGGGTGTGCCCTGACAGATGGCCAACGGAAACAATATGGGAACCATTGAAATCACAATCGATTTTGCATTGCAGGCGCCGTTTGCGCTTTGCTCAGGGTCGCGATGTTTTTCAAGCAAGGACATTTGACTACCTACGATTTATGAGTAAGGGCTCTGAAAGAGCTTTGGGGTGGGTCTTTATGACAAATTATGTTCATGTCCTGTTAAAACCACAAGATTGATTGCGTTTAGCGGCTCAGAAAATGATATGTGTATTTCATTAATTAGAAGAAGGCAAGGAATGCAATCCCTGAAACAGGATGTTCTCGATAGACGTAAACAGATCGCAAATCTGCCCTTCATACACGTGCTTACCCGTTGGCAAACCTAGCTACCTGATTAGTAATTACTGCGTCAATAAACCACAAAATTGAATCCGGAAGGGCCGAGATTAATGCTACAAATTTGGCATTTAATCATTGTTTTCAATGTTTTGTCGGTCTGACTTGGACCTGGGCCACCTTGTTGCTCGTCTGTAAAGTACACCCTGCGCCACACTGATCCTTCCCATCCGAAGCAGGTTCCCACATTGATATGTCATTCCCACCATCAAGAGTAGTGTTGCCTTTAACCTTATCCCGATTGTCTCCTCTCCTACCTCGCCCAATCACTCATTCAATCCACCTCCCTAAAATAAATGACATTGAAAATTCTTGATGTCATCCTGGCAAACAGGCAGAGATTGGCCTTGTCCAAGGGATCTTGTTCCAATCAATCTTGCCAATTTTCAACCATCTGATCAAGACTGGTAGCAGGGTGATTCTGATCGTTGACCTGACCTCTATGGACTTGCCAAATCGTCCAGTCTTTCTGAGCCGTTTGGTGACAGTTACGAACAAGAATCTTACTCCAAAAGCGTTTAGAAGCCAGCCTGAGTTTGTGTCACACACTCATATCTGGAGGTGTTTGCCCGAGAGCCTAGAACAACAATGGACCATATTTTAGATCTCGGGTGACGAAATCCGAGTCTCTGGCACGACATCCCATTGTAAATCAGTTCTCTGTCTTTGACGTGGTTCGTCATCGTGGACTCAAAACCAAGACGAAACTATTATTATTGTCTTTACCCGCACTTGACTTGACTTGCGTTAGTGGTGGAAACCATACGTTTTGACAGATTTCCTGGTTCCTGATGGTTTATTTCTTACCTCATTACTCTAGCCTTGAACTGCCTTTTCTTTAACCACCAGTAATAGGTACCCTATGGACAAGGCTATTTCTGCTCGAATCATTTTGAGAGTGACGTTCAATTTGATTTAGTTTTGGACATGGAACCAATCGGTCTGGAGTCCATCCATGGGCTCACTAATCTGTATTTGCTCATTTGAATTCAGCATTGTACTCCATGGAGCATATCTATTTCTGTTTGGGCTTCCTCGCCATGGTTTGAACAGTTTTTTTCCGTGTCATTTCACGTTTCCTTCCTCGTGGGAGAAGTGCGATTATTCTGTCCAAAAATAGTGCTCAATGAATGTTGATGAATTGCCATGCCGTGGTTTGCACATAAAATGTGTACTTCGTTGCAAGTTCTCCTTGAGCTCAAGTCCCGACCAAATCAGGATGCAAACTCAAAGTTCAAGAGGTAGAAAAAATCTTCTGGTTAGAAAGTGTTTATTTTTCTCTTTTTGATCTACTATTACTCCGTTAAATGCCAAAATGGAGCAATTACCAAACAGTCTAGAGGGAATCCTCCTCCTGAAGAAGGTTTGTGAAAGGAAATTGAAGTGTCCTGTCCAATGCACTTTTCACGACAATTGTTCACGACCATTGCCCTTTGTTTACAAACAGGATAGAACTGACACCACAAACGTCAGACATTTGGTTTTATAATTTCAGAGACGGCTCAAGTCTTTCATAAAGAAGATAGTTCAAGTTAGGCTTTTGCCAGTTCTCAACCAACGGATAACTATTTTGATTAAATTACACGAGATTTGCAATTTTAAAACCGTCTATTACTAGCAATAAATGAATAGCAATGCACCTTTACAATCTCACGATTGGTCGGGGAGAACCATGACCTTGCTGGTCTGAAAAAAAATCGAGCATTAACGATGGCGATGTTGTTCCACTTCAAAATGATTCTTGACAACACCTCTTTATTAATGATGTCGTGAGTTGATGCCCTCATAAATGGTGTTACGGATGAATTCGAACTCCAATGAAAAGAGAACTTCAATTTCAAATTCCAAAGCTAAATGTTGCGGAAACACAAAAGGAAGAAGTTCCGTTTTGTCACCCTCATGGAGTTTAATTTGACCGTCATCAGTTTACTCTAACAACGTGATGTTGCTCTGCCCTCAAAGATTGGCCAAGAGAAATCGTTGTAACTCACAAAGACAACAATGTGTGTTAATTGTTGTGATTTTTTTTCCAACACCAACTCAACCAAATGTCATTGTTGTGGGAAAAAGACCAACGAACAATGCCAATGCACTGAATTCACTTATCAAACATCACGTGAGAATGGAGCAGATTGGCGTCCATGGACCACAATTATGTAACCCCCTTGGGTTCCTCGGAAACGTCCCAGTTGCTTTCTTTCTGACATTACACTCTTGTACGACAAGAACTCATTGTTCACTGATCAGAATGCAAAGGTTTCCTTGCTTGCTAAAGATGAACTCTCACTTCCTCGTCGAATCGACAATGCTCCAATGCGTGAAGGTACAGGAACTCGTTGTGCCGAGTTAATCCGTAGTTTTATTCATTCTATTTCAGCTCACGATTTCGTTTCAATCTATTTTTTGTGTCAAATCACCTTTCGGGATGAACTTATGGTGTTGTTAGGCATGCGTGGCCTGGATTATGCCAACGACACTTGTCGGAAACATCGGCCACCCTTGACGAGCCTTTTTATACAAATTTTAATGAGCAAAAGCATTAGCGGGGATATGTCAATGTGTCAATCTGATCTCGAAGTGTCTGAGCTGAATGATAATGCTGTTGAATTCTAGCAACAACAGTGGGACGATAATCCTCTGCTCTCATCGTTGTGGAGTGTGTATGTAGTGCTGACTATCAGGTTGATCATGACATCAAACCCATTCATTTACGCATCGCCGACCATGGAATCAAGCTTGTGTGAATCACCAAACTTGAAACTGGCAGAGAGTTTCCAGCATCCCAACATTTCAACTTTCCATTTGGAGGCCACAAATTTGAATGATGCTTTTGGGTGATGGCAGTTAAAAATCAACAATAATATCTAAAGTTGTCGAGTAACAAACACGGATTCGTTCAAGTGCATTGCTTGTGCTTTTGGCTGACTGCGATTGACAGCTCGTTCCGTGGAATCATGGAGTTGAATATTCCAGTTGCTAATCGGCTTGAACAGCTTCGGTCACGCCCAAATGTTGCCATAAGTACTTCAGAATACAGAGGCATCGATCGACTCTCAACACATTTCGATATTTGTGCGTGTTTTGACATCTTTTTTTCAAATATGTTGTGGTTGTTCAGGGATCAGTTGTTGAGCCATCTCGAGCGATTGGCTTAAAGTGGTGTCGAGAATGGGAGAAAGTGGATGAGGATTTTAGGGGAGAATGTGGAGCTTCAATCATTGGAAATTCATTGATTTCAAATTACCTTCACATATGTGGAAGTGCCCATGTGGGCTTGGAAAGTGGAGGGGTTTCAAGTAATGCCAGAGTGTAATTTGTGATTAGGAAACTTCCTCCCACCAATTCTGAACAGGGTGTTTGTCACCCGAACATTTTGCCATCCGGGCTTAGCGAGCTCTAGTGAGCAAATTTTGAAACACTCGCTTAGAAATTTCCTGTTCGTCGTGCAAGCAAATTTGTGATGGACAGCCAATAGATTTGCAAATTCAAGCTTTCATGCAGGTTTTCACACAAGTTCAAATTTCTTTCTCACTGGAATATTCGAATTTGAGATCCATTCCTTCGTCGTGTTTTGATAAGTAAGATAAAAAGGGTCATTTCCATTGGATTGTGCATGTCAACCTTGTAGATTTCGAACAATGGGTTGTCTGTTCTTCCCATCTCCTTGAGCAATAGCAAATGCAATCAATAGGGTCTGAGGGATATGATGTCATTACATGAGCACGATTCCAAATCAAGATCAAACTGCAACAACATATCTTTTGATACAACTCCGAAAGGATGTGTGCGTGTTTTATGGGGCTTTGGATGCGTCTCAGCCAGATCACTACGCAGCTCTTTGCTGATTACCCTTTCCATGCCATTGCCATTGTTGTTGATGTCAATCTCAAAAAAAGGTCGAAGTGGTGGACACTCAAGGCCTGTCGACTCAATGAATCGCTGAATGGAAGAATTAAAGCAATCTTGGTTGGGGGCCGATTGTTGATGAACCAGTGTGACCTTCTCCAATTGAAAGGGGTTTTAATAAATTTGAATAAATGTCTATGCTTGCTGCGACTGGCATTGAACGGCCTCCTCAACAAGTCTGAGCGAGACATCAGTGAAGAATGGGCCTCCCGCTTTATTAGCTCTTCTTATGGCCCATTCAACATTCATGGCCACCCATTTGCCGAATTAATGATGCCAATTGAAAATATGGGGAGAAGACTCTTTTTATCCAACAACAAGTGTGCACTCCAAAAGTCGCTTGTCTACAATAATATGTGTTGTCCAATTTTCCACTTTCAAGGCAAAGTTATGATCTTGCTTACCAACCTACCAGTTAACGACTGCACGTCATCAAACCTGACCTTGACTATGCACGCCTATTGATTGACAATTCAATCATCTTGAATGGGATCAATTAGCCCATTGTTCTGTTCGGGGATTTTTGTTGATCTAACCAAATGGAAACCTATCTATGACTAGCTGAAGTCATCAAGAAATGTCTTGAGCCTGAATCCACTAGAGGGCTTTTTGTGGCCACGCTTACTCACGATCTTCCACTGGAAAAAGCTGCTTCTTCTCTTCTTTCGGGTTTCCTTCAAAAAGTCAGTTAAGGAATGATGATGAATCTCCCAATTTAGGCAGCTTTGTGTCTCTTTTTTTGGGTGGGATGCGAAGAGGAAATGGAGAAATTTACATTTCTCGCTACTTTCAGATCACTCACGATTCACAGGGCACCAAACTAAACAAGACACGTGAAGGAAGAAGATCTTCTGAAGAACTGGTCAGATTCAGGGTTCACCCCAAGAATCCAAGAATTACGCACACTTTATTCGCAGTAGGGATTCAAGTGAGATCTCTCACGAAAATCACACTTCCCCACTAAAATCGGGTATTACTGGCACTTTATCTTTGATCTATCCTGACGGCGAGTGCGTGTGTGGAGGGAAATGTGTGTTTCTGTCGACTTTCCTCTGATAGATCAAATCAGGTTCTTTGGTGTGTTTTCACTTTCAAATGAGGCTCCGAGGGTTCGTTCTCTACCTCTTCGTTATGGGTTAGCGAGAAAATTGTCAAACCCTGGTCACTTGGATCACCTTTGGGTACCTCCTCCGCCCCATCTTGTCGTTCTGTCTTCTGTCTTCTAGATCCTCACACGCATGGGTTGGTACATAAATAAAAACGGTGTATACGGCCCAGTCGAACGGACGAACACCTATGATTACACCCGACGACCGGAGGAGATCTTTGCTCTTCGCCGACCTGATCTGAACTGCTGACTGGCTATCATCCATCCATTCCATTGTACAAGTACAACATCCACCATCGACACTCTCAAACTCCAAACCGGAACTTCTCGCCGATCCAATCCTGTTCAGAGGCTTCCATCACGGTTATCTGAACTTGCTACACAGTCCGAAGCTTTATGATATTTTTCTCATAGATATTCTGTTGAAGAGAGACTAAAACTTCGGAAAAGAGGCTCCAAGATCGTTTTCAGCATGGCAATCGTTCTTAAGGTGAGTTCAGCGTGCGCTTCGTGGAAATATGCGATGTGTTCTTCAATCAGTCGTAGCTGCCCGACACTTAACGTTCGTTTACGAAGCCTCAAAGGGACCTAACTTGATGTTGTACTACATGAAGGAGAAGACCAGGGGGTTCAACCGGTTCAACATGCCCTCCCTCCCTCCCTCCATCCATCCGTTCAACATGTATGCATGCCGAGAGTGCCAGAGAAAGAGCGGAGGAACTCCCCATGAGGAAGATCTACCTCGGGAAGGTAAGCGATTCTGCTTTGATTTAGACTCTCGAGGCCCTAATCACATTCTTTTGTGGGGTTAAGTGAAAGAAATTGGGAGATTCTCTCCCCATCACGAGGCCAGGGACGTTACTGTACTGCTGTACTACACCTAGGTCATGGATATCTCTCTAGCCAGGATCCAACCGAAGATGAGCATCAAGTGTTGTTAAGGAGCACTCATGTATGCGTACCAAATGCACACGGTAAATGCAAAATGGTCCCCTTGCAATTCTCAAGCCAATCATCAGGCTAGAGGAGGACGACCCTTAATCATAACTCGACTTCGGTGAAAGTGATTCATGAATGCGAGAGAGAATGAGGAGAATTGCGCCTGAGAGACTGGGATGAAAAATGGTTGTTTGTTTGATAAGCGTCTAGGGCGAATATAACGTTGTCAGATCAGTCTCGAGACAATAGCAGAAAAACTAGTACTGGAAGCACTACACCCATAGCATGAATAATAATCATTTGGTCGGCAAAGAGAGTCTTTCGATTGGGAATCTTGGCACATGGGTGCGTTTCGAATCATATTAACGGTCGAGATGACATCGATCTTTGAGGTCACCAACTCCCGTGATAAGGTGACTTTGACCCCTAGATCTACCAAAAGGAATACAACAACCAATATTACTACTGCGCAATCTCATCTCGTCCCAAAGAATGCCAAAATTGACGACTCATGAGATCTCGCAGGTCCGTGCCAACTTTGAATTAGAACTTCTAACGACATATTCCGAACAGAAAGGTCGCAGGGATAATAAAATGTGGTTCTTGGGTTTGGGTTTCCAGTTTAAGGCCTCAGGCAGCCACCACCAATAGCCAAGCCTCTCCACATCATCATCATCTCTTCGTCATTGTGGCTTTGTTTATGAGCGTCAATGGAGAACCAGAGCATCATCTACTTGGATTCAAGTTCGAGGATACCTTCGGAGCTCAACGATCCAGAATCTCAAAGGAATGCAACAGGATGAACAAGAATGTGAGTGAAGTTCGAAGTTCACCTCAGTTCGTTCACGTAACAATAGGCATCTTGAGAGGAGGGAGAAAGAGAACAAGCAAGCTCTCCAATAGAATACCGGCTTACCATTCACGGTGAGGTTAATTTTTTCAAGTAGAGCCCTAAATTGCAACATAGTTTGGAATACCGCAAGATAATCCGGTTTCTTAGCCAGGTTCATGTTCATAGTTAATACACCACGTGGATTGAGCTGGTTATTCGAGGATGTTTATGGTAAGTGACAAGCCACAGTGTGACTAGTTTTTGCCGAATAGTGTTGCCAAATCCGGTTCAGCTGAGGGCAGGCTGACTATGATTATAGAGCTCAAAGCTCTCTCAAGCGATTGGACGTCAGACACTTGGACCATCTAAAGCAGGCACCAGGATCTACCCAAGTCGTTTTAGGGTGGGTTACCTACATACCTCCCAATGCTACAGAACTTACACGAAATGTTGTAGTGAACTGAAACGAAGGGAGGCAAACACTTCAAGACGAACAGAGATGGATGATCGGGGGTTAAGGTTACATGGCGATGAGACTTCAAGAATCGAATTCTATTCAGAATAAAAACGTCGAGTTGTTGTTTGAAACATAATACAGACCCGAAAAACTTCAATGATTTTCTAACGAATTCGTGGGATATTATCTTTCTAATTCCGGCACTCTCTGCTGTGATGGAGGTTACCTTGAATAAGATCTCCAGGGTGTCCAAATGGAATGACATTTTAGGAGGTTGTTTTACATTCCTTCAATAACGGTTTATCATAACGATTCACCAAATGAATCCATTTTTTCTCAAGTCATTCATAGCTACTGTCAAGTTCATTCAAGGAGAGCGTTCTCCAACTAGAAGGAAAATGGTTAGTTATGTCTTAGTTAGGAAAGCACTGAAATATTTTCTTCTTCGACCGTCTTTCGTTTTGTAATGGTCTCACTGAAAGGTTCATTTGTGAATGCTCTATGGCTTCGGGTTTGTTCCATAACATCCGATTGGACAACAATTTACGTCGTTTTCAGCCTCAACTAAGCATTTAGAATTTCGTGCAAAGTGACCCGTTTTACAATGTACCGTAGAAACTCTCTGGAATATCTTCGATCGAGACCGTTGACACCGATTTCGTGTGGAATGCAACTCATGATTCTGGAATCTTTATACCTCACATCGATGGTGGAAAATCCAATTTGGAGTTGGCGCAGATTCAGAATAAATAGAGCGTTGGAAGTTCTCATCCGAGTTCTTCTCCCGACTCAAATAGCACTCATTAAAAAAGACTGATGCTCGAGTTGCTCTGAATAGATGTTGTGGACGATCAACGAAGAGTCCAGCTCAGTCTGTAATAGGGAAAAAAGCCATTGTTCCATCCAGATGGATAGTGCATGAGCCAAGCATATAAGTTCTTCAACCACCTGATTCGATCTATCAGCTCTCCACATCTACAATGTGGAAGTAGTAGCCTCCATCTCTCAACTCATCATTCCATTCCATTGCTTGCATTTGACTGCAAGAATACCGTGCATCTTGCATAAACTGTATGTAGTACTAGTTGAAAGAATTCCCAGAGAGTAAGTTATGGACGGGTTGATTGACTTCTTTGCCGAGAAATGGTTCAAAGTAAAGCCGGGAATGCAATCCCCAAGATATCAAATTGGCTTCGATCGGTATTTCGACACCAGAGCTTCAGATTTGTGATTCAGCAATTCGTTCATCCAGTAATCCTTGTTCTATGGTAGAATTGATAACGCTTGATTCATAATGGAGTAGTTTTTAGCCTTTTTCTGAAGAGAAGGTCCGTGCTTTTTTTTAGTTTCTTTCCCGAGGAACGTCTTTGAAATAAAAAAAATATAACTGATTCCTTAAAAGAGTTCAAGCTAATAATCATCGAATAAATCATGAAAAGGGGCAAGAACAAAGCACAAAAAGTAAAGAGAGGACCTAATGGTCTATGCAAGATGACGAAACATCAATTGTAAATGAAAGTAAGCAAAAAGACGTTCGATAAAAACGAGCATGAGTTTTATCCTTTTGCTTTGGTCGTTAAAGTCACTATGCTGCCCAATTTAGATCTAGTAAATCTGCAAACTGTTAACTAAATAAATTCGTATGGTTCCAACCAACCTTGGAAAAATTAGTAGGTAAATTTCTTTAAAATGATAGAAATTGGCGTGTTCTTAATTATAATATAATAATGCAATATAATAACGTTATAAGACCGTCAAAGTTCAAAATTGTAGTTCCAGGGAGTACATAGACCAGGGGACGGCAACCGGTGGGCAGCGGGCCACATGTGGGCCCAAGGGTGATCATTGGTGGGCTCAGGCGCCATGGGGAAGTCCAAAATAGTGGGCGCGTGAGCTATCCATACTACTGCGCTCGGGGGGGGGCCCCAAGGCTCTTTGATCGTTAATTTGTGGGCCCTTGGACCTGCCAACGTCTGATTGGTGGGCCCTTGACAACACGTGTCAAATTTGTGGGCCCTGACCTAAAAACGGTTGCCAACCCCTGTCATAGATAGCCAGTTTATGTACTTTGTTCTCGCACCTTTTACGAGTAATTCACAAATATTTAGCGTTTTTTCTGTTTTGTATTGTTACCATCAAATCCGAGTTCAGTTTTCTATAATTTCCACCTAATGGCCGGTTACTTCAAGGCCGTGGGGTGGGATGAGAGCTATTGACTAATAGGTCAATACTTTTTTTCAATTTTCACACCAACGATCTTGCACATTTTGCCACTAGATGTCGTGAATCGGGACAAAATCGTGACAGTCTATTCGCTACGAAACTGTTTTAGGATAGTATGCCAACAATTTTGTTATCTACTGACTCAGATGCAAAGTTTGACAGCAATATGAAATTTGGCTTCTATGCAAATGGGGCGTGCCCAGAGCTACTATCGTGTCTACATTGCTCCAATGATTGATTCCAGGACCAAACGATCAAAGGTCAATACCAAGGCCAAAGGGAATGAACAACCATTGTGGTGTGTTATTTTTAAGATGAGTATCAAATATCTTAGAGTTGGATCTCGAGTGATTGTCGGTGATTTTTGAATGAGAAGGAACATATCTGATATTCAAATCTTGTTATCTTTCAGGATGCATTTGCTTATGTGGTTCCTAAGAGTTTGAATTGGAAACAAACCCTAAAATACTTCCTCCGAGTTACGTAATAAGGAGGAGACATTGACATTCAAGATAGATTTTGAGTTCAAGGTTGTTTTAAGTGATTTAAATACCTAAAAGTTTGGTTGTGAGCATGGATCCAGACGATGATTTTTATAAGATGAAGTTTACGAAGGGGATATTTTGTGAATCAAATGGGTCAAAAAACAACAATCATCACTGCTTAAAAGGTTTCAATTCCCAGAAATCCAGAAGCCCCCAATAATTGTTTGGCTCGATCAAGCAACCAAAAAAATCTTCGCCTCAAAAATGAAGCATACAACAAAAATTCAAGTGGTCAAGTTTGATACAACTATCATAAGGCAACAATTTTTATATTGCATTGGACTTCAACAAAATCGTCAAAAATGAGGTTATAAAAAAACAATGTCGATTCCTACCGTGGTTTAAAGCGATGACTCCGATGTTTCCTTTTCAGACTGGAAATATGAAGTATTTGAACTAGTTTGTTTTTGCCTTGAGGCCAACCAACAAGGAAAAGGTTGACACTGACAGGGTCACGACAAGCGAATAACAACGAATTGATTGCCTAGCTTTGAGTGACTAATTGTTCCGACATGGGGCTCTTAATGAGGTGTGCAAAATATTATCACAACAAGAACTTATGTTCTACATACTGTGTATATGCCAGAAAGTCAAGGTCGAGATTTCGTTTGTGTTTCAATCCTCATTGGAGTCTCGGTGTGTGACTCTTGCTCGGCTTTTTTTTGTCTCAATGAGCGCTCGACCTTCAGGATTCACGCCAGCAATCACTTGACACAAAAGGTCATTTTGAATGCAAAACACGAGCCTCGCATGAGCCATCCTAAAGAGCAAAGCCCAATAGTGGGCCAATTTTCGGTTCAGACCACTTTTACTCAGTCTTTTAGAGACTGATGGGATATCCGTCAAAGGATCGATTGCCCGGCCCCCATGAACTCCATGAACCACGAGTTTGATGATTGAGTCTAGCTAGCAATGGGTACTACAGGTACTTACTTACATGGGACATGCCCATTTACATAAATGGTCAAATTGACTTGAACCACACGAGAGGAAAAATGGAGAGAAACATATGGCGAAAATTATGGGTCTGGACGGGATCCATCACAAATCGCACACATGTGCTTCGAGAACGCAACGCTCACTGAAGAGAGTTCGAATGGTGAGAATCTCGACTCAATTTGTGTGATCAACTGTGGTTTGGAATAAGACAGAAACATAACCACGAAAATGCAAAGGAGCTTGTCAATTTTTGGCCCCATCCAATCAGCGAGAAATATGACTGAATTGAGCCGTGTCTTGAGGATGTTCTTCATTCCAATAGACGAGGGGGGAAGGAGGAGAAGACCCTATTGTTCAGAAGAAGCGAAATGCCCGAAGAAAATAGCTAACTTGAAAGAAAACGAGCGAACAAGGGAGAAGGAGAGAAAGAAACCCTCGTGTTTGACGCTAATGATCCCGCCAAAAGTGGAAACCGACATGGAATTCTTCCCCGTTTGGATTTACCTTGCCATTTATCACATTCCAAATTACATTCCATTTTTATTCATCTCTACCACTGCACTTTTGTACCTAGTTGATGATTGGCGGATTTGCTCTAAAATTTGGATATCGTTAGAAGGGAATCAAGATGAAGAGGATCTCTCGAGACACTAATTACCAGCTACTATCCAACGACTTCAGGGGCCGTTTTCCCCATTAGTTCGTGTCCATACCGACCCCATTTAAAGTGCATTTGAACCCGTCTTTGGGGACCCTGAAATGTGTGGGTGTTCCCTACGACTTTGACATGAAAATGAACAAAAGGCTCAACAGAGAAATTGGGGGCCCATATAACTTGTCAAAGATTTCCAATCACGACATGATGGATCGATGTTGCTTGGTCAATGACCTACCAGAGGCTGGAATGGCTCTTTTCTCAGATCGCTTTTTTACTTCAAATTTAGGATCGCCCTCTACAGAATTCCACAAAGAGAGTCACTAATGGGCCTGGTTTGGTGTTAATAAGGTTTGGTTCTACATATAACCTTCATCAAGATCTCCTGTTGATCTTACCTGAAAATTGAACAATGGCATATTAATTACACGATTCTTAGTTCATTGACCGCTCATCATTTGTGGGGCTCTACATGGAAGATTCCTTGTTTCATTTCGTTGAAGGGTGGTCTATGGTTTCGTGCATTGTGAGGGACGAAAAATGAATATTTGAATGCTTCAGCCCTTTCAGAAGGATGTCTTCGTCTTTGTTAAAAATATGCCTTACATTGTACAATAATAAGCCTTGACCCTTGATCGTGTAGTACTTCTACCATTGTCCAACTCAAATGGTAAACCTAAGTGATTGGATTGCCTTGGGGAATTTTTGGTTTGCCTTGGGTGCCAATCGTAGCCGCCTCCGAAAGGGATTTATTAAATGATTCAAAATGGCAGCACCATCCAACGAGCCACAATCATCTTGTCTCAAGTGAGATGAAAAATGAATGTCAAATTCTATCTGATTTTAATTTCCGTCAAAGTGTTTCTTCCTCTTCGTCATGTTCAATGGTTTTTGGCATCGAGTTGCTGTCTTGTTCTTGAAGTGCAGTGCACTACACTGTGTAGGTAGACTGCATGCAATGAGGAGATTAGCCAATAATCTCGTGCTTAATCACAGGATCATGATCATTAGGAAATCTTGGAGATGCCATGATTCCTTGACCTTCGATTCTAACATTGATTCGGGCTCTGACAATCCCAATATTTAATTGAAAACGGTCCTACCAAATGACTCTCGGGCTCAGATGAAATAATGGGCCCCTTGTGATGGTTGGGCCGAGTAGAGCCAATTTGAGCATTACAGCCCTCCTCCTATGTTTGATAATGATACGAGTCATCAATGTTCCATCTCGTTAAAACCAGCCACGCAGTCGAGAAATGGTCGCTTTGAAATTAGCTAAGAAGATATGCCAAAAAGGATTTATCTAAACTAGCTTCTTGTCACATGAGAGTGTTTTTCAATCAACACTTTGATTCGTTAGTAGTCTAATAGATCATACCAGTAGTCATCAATCCAGTTTATTAACGATGGCTTTAGTACAATGGCTAGGACTTATTTTTAAAAGTCTTTTTGAATCATGATCATTTTTCACAAAGATTACAAATTCGTTTTGTTTGGAGAAAAAAAATTACTAAACACTGTCTTTAGAGGAAAGTATCGAAATAAATTGATTAAAACAAAAAATTCGTGATACGAAGGAAGTTGAAACTCAATGACGTACTGAATAATTGCCTGAATAGTTGCTTCGAAATTGTTCATTTTTATGACCCTTTCTGGTCTGTGTTACCGGGAGGAAACCAGTAACAATCAGTTATGTAACTAATTAATTAGAAATGCCGAATGGTAAAATTCCACAAGCATGTTTCAGACGTAATGGCCGAAAGTAATGTCGGTATATAAAATGAACTACAACGGTCAGACAGAAAAACTCAATTGCTTGTTTTGTGTTGTTTACCATAAAAATCTCAGCACAATCTCTTTGAGAAACATCAAAAGTAATCTTTCACATCCTGTGAAGAACTCCAGAAATTGAGAACCCCATTTTGGATATTGACATTTTCCTGTAGTGTTGTTCAATTTTGCATAAGAATGCAATAGAGTTGTAAAAAAAAATTAAACAACTCTAGAATATGTTTCGTCTAGGTTTTGGGAATTCTTTCTTGCACTCGATCAAAAAAAAAAAATCATTCCCAAGAAAAAAAAACATGTTGGTTCTCGAAAACTCAAAAATTTTCAAATACTAATTTACTAAAACTAAAACTCTAAATTATACATTAGCTTTTGTTGGTGTTGAAAAATACTTGTTCACACTTCATTTCATTACAAGGTTTAGGGCAAGTTGAAATAAAATCCCAAAAACTTGAAGTTCCTCACCGGAACATGGAAAAAGAAAACACGCAACCTCATAAATTCTACAACTTTTGCAACGTCCTACGTGGATGGTTTAAGCACCATTCATCACTTTCAAAATCCCTTTCAGGTCCAATATGCACAATGGATATTCGATGGAACCATATTTTTCCTTCAGAAGCTTTCACATTTTAGTACAATATTTAGTCTGAAGTTGTATTTTTTTTTAATCCGTCCTTTGCCTACTATCTTAATATTTTTTCGTTCTAGCGCAAAAATCAGGACGCAAAAGCAATCTTGGGGAAGAAGCAATTGTTTGGTGGTTGGAGGTATTAAATGTATATAAAATTTCTAAGATGAAAATAGAAAATCAGACAACCTTCACCTTTATTTATTTGTCAGCACTCTATACTTACACAATAAACCGCGTCAAAACTGTCCAACAAATTAATGTTCCAGATTCATGTCCCAATTGAACATAAACTTGGAACCTTCTTGTTACAGTATTTAAAATAGAGGCCTTGTTGGGGCGCTTAACAATTTTGAAAACGAAAAGGTCCATGTAAGGATAAACTAATTCCAAAGGCACGTTTTGGCTTGTCTTGGCCCTCAAGGCACGTGAGCCTTAACGAGATCGACATTGGTATTTACATCTTGTATCAAGATGCTATGGGGTAATGGACTTTTCATTCATTAGCCTCGCGGGTTTTGCAATCCTTGAAAACCTCACGTTGAGCTAGAACAGTCATTTTTTATCCAGACCCATTCCATCCCTGAAGTCGAGATCAAGCAAAGCCATCTGAGTTAATTATACCAAAGAGTGCTCACCAATCCAATTAGATTAGACAGGGTCTCTTCAGAAACAACCACGGTCTCATACAAGTAATCAAAGCTTAATGTGGATTGATCATCCCCAATGAATGGAAGTTAGATCGTTAACCCACCAACGCTTTCTTAGAAAGTTATAATTGCATGAACGGGTCACCCTGGCGGAATAACAAGGTGGGTTGAGGAAGAAAATGGAAAATGGATGGACAAACTTGACATCCGGGCCTGACGTTCTGACTCCCTTCTTGGAGGAAGATAATTCTGATTTATAGGTATCCTTTTAGCTCAAGCCCCGAAATTCTCGTAGAAAAGGGCCTCACAAACACGTGAACTGATCCAAATCTCTCAACATCATGTCAAGGTTGGCGTGGGGAAAAAGGCGGTGGAAACGGAACCAAGGCAAAATATTTTCGAGCCTTTCAAATCCAACAGGTGTTTGTGTGTTCGAATTGCCATTAGAAGACGGCTAATCAGAAATGAGTCCGCATAATCAATCCCTTTGGCCCAAGTTGTTTGACAGGCCGTGGTGGATGACTTGATTGCCTCACCATTGCCATAATTTGCCTATCATTAGGCGTACAGATCTGGGTGATCTAATGACTAAGTGCTCTACATTATTAAGCATTCACTCCCATCTTGATCGGACACTCTTTTCCGTTCATTTGTTTCAGGGCTCTTCTCTCCGTTCATATTCGATTTTTTCAGAGCTTTGTCGAGATTCTCATCGGAATTGCATCACACGAGAAATCAAGGAAAGTCTTGAATCTCGAGGATTCGCTCTTCTTGGCGGCGGCCAGGCTTGTCACCTGATTAGCTCCACCCATTTGAGCTTGACCAAGATGATTGAGCATGTCAAGGGCAAGCAATTTGCCACTTTCAAAACCGCTCATTTATTTTTCAACCCTGGGTAAAAACGTCCTGGCAATTGCATTGTGCATAGGTCCCTTGAACATCGGCGCCGTTTTTTGAGGTGTTCTTCTCATTCTCATTAGATCTTATCTGAAGAGATACTTACTTTTTTTTACGTCATTTCTTGTCCTGAGTGTCAAGACTTTTTTGAATACATTGAATGCTGTGTATAAGAATGCTCGTTATACTTTTTAACTAGTAAAAATGACCAACTTTGAAATATAAATTCGTTTGTCGCTGATCGAAATCTGGATTTTCAATATATCGTGTGGCGTCAATGAAAATAACTCTCGGAAAAATAACGCAATTACCCCTGGACAATATACTTTCAACTAACATTCATTGTACGGTAGTTTGTCTTTGTATAAAAAGTACCTTTTATTCGTTGCTTTTTACATTCTAACGCTATTATAAAGAAAATGAAGGACCAACATCAAGATAAATATGCACTGTAAAATCGCCCAAAACCGAGAGCGAGAACATCCCGGAAAAATCCAGACCCATTACAAAGATTCTGTTCCTTATTTGTGTTCAAATCGATTTGGGAGAAAATCGTCGCCATGTCTCCCTAACATTTGTTCCTATTCAAGTCGAATTCCGGGGTTCTTTCAATGTCTGAATGCTCACTCAGACTTTGGCATTGTCAGAGTGCCAGTCTATGTATGTATTAATGGCCGACTATGGTGCTCTGTGGGCTGGAAAATCCACGAAACACATCACCAATAGTCGAACTTGATTCCATGAGAAGGAAGTGTTGAAGGGGGATGTTTCTCCCATATATGGCCAAGTGTGAATTCCAACCACACTCAGGGAACCATGTTTGTCCACAAGGTGACAACACATGTTGCCGTTCAAGAACAAATCCATCAAAGGAAGAATGCGAGAATTTATTCATGGATTGTGTTTGCATGTACACATTCCCTTTGTACACATGAGCAGGTCACAAATGGGAGGGTTCAGGGCTCATTTTCCCCTCTCAAAGGCCTCCTGGGGCGTTGGGGAGGGAAATGAAGCCAGTTTTGAATTGTATTTGACACAAAGAACGAAAGAAAGATTTCGAATTCGTTTTGCTCGAGAAGCTCACAAGCTAAGGAACACCTGTTGAATATCATTACTAAAAGCGTCATTTCTACCCGGCGAGAACGAGATTCACACACTCAGACAGACGCCGAAGTGATAGAGGCGGTAGGTAGTAGGATCATGTCAACCTTGAACAAGTAAAACACCTGAAGCCTTATTTTAGAGCTAATATCGAATCCTCTCTCTAAAAGGTATGACACGATTGAGACGCATCCCAACAATGTTTCTGATCCATTGTGATTGGACCTTGAATTCAAGTGTTTGAAGCCTACCAATTCATTTAGACTTTGAGCCAATGCTGGGGAGAGTGATAACAAAGAACTCTCCGTTTCCGACCACAATACGTGTATATAACTTCAAGCAGACCCAATTCAAGACTCGGTAGCCAGGCATCTATTCTTCCTAACGGAACTCTTTGGAAAGTTGCAAAATCCCCGTTTGTTGGAACAAAGAGATCCGCGGTTTCGCAATCGTCATGCCGCTCATTCAAGGTTCAATATTGCCCATCTATAATTATAAATTTTTGATTCAAGCTGGATTAAAACGAGTTCGTTGGAGTGTGACTGAAATTTGTCATCGGAATGAAGTGTGAGATCGACGCTCTGACACGCAAGCGCACCAAAGTATGACATACTACGAACACAGTATTCGTGGTAAGGTGGAGATGTGTCTCTATGAGCCGTATAATAATGCAAATGTGGATGATGAATGGCTGGATGATATAACCCCCATCAATCAAGCTGAAATTGGGATCATTAACTTCCAAACCATTTCTGATGTGGCGATCAATGTCAGCACGAAATTTTTCCACTGCTTGCGCTGATAATTGGCATTAAGCCCACTTACTCATTTCTCAATCTTTGAACCAAGGTGTTGAAAGCCACGTGGAACAGAAAATGACTCTTCCAGTTTATCACTTGATTGAATCTCTTCCTCTTTGCTACATCTTTAGATGGCCGAGCGATCGTTGTCGTCTGGAATGTGTATCACTTTTTGTCTAAAAGCCCCGCAATTTCGGTTGGAGCAGGCGTCAAAATGAACCGTTTTTCGGATCAAAGACTCTTGCCAGATTCCAATGGCAGACAGGTTGTATAAAGACAAAAAAGTACACACTCGCATCCATTCATTTCTCAAATACGAGACCGTAATCAAAATTATGAATCGAATCGTGTTGTCGCCGTCGCTTGACAGGTTCTGCCTCTAATTGAAAGTCAATAGAGACCTGAAAACCATATCTAAAAAGGACCAAAGGTAAACATCCACTTCTTAAAAGCTCGACAGGCTTATTAACTTATCAAAATCTGGCACTCCCAATGGTATTATTGAGGGAGGATCATCGAAGTCAATTCCATCATCCAATCGATCATCTGCCAAAACTTACCAACTCGTCGATCCTTTGGCTTAATACAAAGAAAAGGCAAGTGTCTCATAGTTATCAATTTGCGCCGGATTCCTTTTAAATTTTGGTCATTGATTCAAGGCAAACAGGGGGCAAATGGCCACGGTTTTTTGAAAACCTTGCACTAACCAAATAGTAACCATTTCATCTTGGTACAATGTTCGAGAAAGATTTGTGCTTACGTATGTTAGCGGTGATCTTGAAGCTTGTGGTTTGATAATCCCACACCTTGTGGGAGAAGTTACTAAGCCCTAAGGTCCAAACAATTTCTCGATCTTCAAAGATGCCATCAAAGAGGCACCACATCATCCATGATATTTTTGTAAACCAGACCAGGATGAAGTCGGAAATGCGCCATTGAAACCAGCGCCTCGGAACTACAGACGAAACCTTGAGATAAGAGTTGTTTGAGACCCCGTTAAAGCGGGGTTTAAGGAATTGCCCCGAGGCTTCATGGACAGATGAATTCTCGAAAAGCACTAGCCGTTCATCATACTATATTGTAGGTGCCGGCCAAACAATATACTGTATGTACTGTACATGTGCAGTAGATAGAAAGCGGTTGTCGTTTCAAGGAAGAGATAGTGATCATCTTGGGTGTGTGAAACATCCTCGTTTCTGTCAAATCTTGAACTCGACGCAATCCATATGATAATTCAATTTCCATTCCTGAAATTTTCTGGTCGCTCAACTCCGTGGCTCGTTTCTCGGGGTCTTCTTCTTCGACTTCGTCTTGATCTTCTCCTCGCTTGTTAACATGCCGGGCTCATTAATCTTCGCACAGGACAATGCAATGAGTGGGATTCGGGGCTGAGGAATGCAAAGCCGATGTATGGACTACTACTACGTGCTATGCACTACCTCAGGTAGATCCTGAATTTGGCGTTTGTAACATGGCCAGAGCCCTCAAGATCAGGAGGCAATTCATTGCTTCATGGGGCCAACCAACCATGCATAACACGCAAATAAGTACTACAGTACGTAAGGCGGGAGGCGCTATGGAAATCATCCTTAGTGTTTGTAGAGTGCCCTTCAAGGAAGAAGAAATAAACTGACAATCGCTTGATTCACTTGCCAATTCCACTTGGACCACCAACCAAGCAAACACAACCAAAACAAGTCGTCTGAAGTGAGTGAGTTGGCCAGGATTTTGCCACCCCTCCATGGGATCCTATCTTGGCCGATCACCCTTCATTATCCATTGGGTTTTTGCACGCTTCGTTACGAAACATCGAGTCCGTTATCGACCTGCTCCGACAGATTCGAGAATTAACACCCAAAATCTCTAAAATTAGACACTGGTTTCTCCCCAAATTGTTTTCACTGTCGGTGGGATGGAGAAACTCATCCTCATTTTATGTGTGTACATACGTTGAAGTTCACATGTGGCCCCATCAGGTTGGAGGCTCCTTCAATTTGGAGCCTGACACATGCACAACCATTGGTCAGTGTGAACAACAGTGGGCTCTGAGTGGTTGGTTTTGGTCGTCAGGTGATATTCGAATATTAACTTTAACTAGTTGGCCCAATTTCTCTTTCCAGAATCTCCAAGTATGGAGGATCCTTTTCATTTTGGGAAGAGGAGTAGAATCCTTGGCAGATGATGATGATGGAGATAATGGTTATAGTGATGACGGCACGTGTCGTGACTTGCGACCATTTTTTCGACTTAATTAATCCGAAAAATGCCTAATGTTTAAGGACTTTGCGTGGGTTGAGACACAGGACGACATGAAAGTAATTATGATGAGACGTGAATCTGCTAAAACTTGAAAACAGAATTATGGAAAATTGGAAAAAGAAAGATCTTTGCCATACTTTCCGGCTAGATTTTCGGTTCAAGAACCTTTTGCCGACACGTAAGAAGAATGTGAATGCACGCATGGGCTTTTATTAGACTAGAGAAATTAAGAAAAGAAACGCCGAGATCTAATTGGTTGTTCATGCCAGCCGAATTAAGGGTGTGTTCGTCTTGTCTCCGTTCCTTGGAATTTCCATGGTGCCATTTCGTGACACACAATCACAAACAGGCGTACTACATACACAACACTCACACGGACCAAATCATCTACCTAACTTGCCATGGAGCGTCCATTCTAGGAAAATTCAACACGAGAGGCGAGTTTGAAAATTGAAATGAATCCGATCACAATTCCTGGTCTTTGCATTGTTCACGAGCACACGAACATGCTATTAAACACATTCATTTATACTGTCCACACCCAGTCAGTGCCCTCAAGTTTTGGAGCTTTTGTATCAAAATGTTCAAAACGAACATATACCTAGTACTTTTAATAGTAGCAATCTGCACAAAACTGATTTTGAACAACAAAAAATGGTCACGACCGTCCAAATCAAGATTGCGGCTCGATCAACAGCTTTGTTGTTTTATTGAGCAAGGTTCAAGCCAAATGGAAAAAATGACTTCATTTTTGATTGCCTTTGTGCATTCTTGAAGTGCCTTTTGGTGACAGAGCTCTTGATTTACAACCTGATGACACCTGAAAGTGACGTGTTGTGGAGGTTGAGAACTATTTTACGCATGAATGTCGCACGTTTTCCAATGGCCTTATGGTGTGGTGTCGGTCTCTGCGGTTCACTCGGACCTTTAATTGCGGCCAATTATGTGGTGAGACTTATTATGATCTGTTTTACTGGCCACCCATCCTAACCGACAAGGTTAGATCTTTTTCCCCGCACGAAATTTGAATCTATTCCGACTGGAAAGGATCAATTTCCTCTGACTGGGACGTAGGATCTGATATTGCTGGCTGTTTTCAACTTGATGTACATATGCATTGCTAGCTATGAACGTAGTATACTGTAAAAGTGGACTCATTCATTGTATTGTGCATTTGAGAAATGATGTGGATGAAGCCCCATCCTGCCTATTAAAACTACGCCAGCTATGGAGGGAGTTTTTCTCCATCTAAATGAACAGGCAACAAAAAAAATCTGATTTTTAGCCGAGTCTCGTCAAAGACCTTGTCCAATTTCAACGACTCGATTTGACGAACCACACTCATTCTCTATTCGCATTCTTTACGCTTAGCATGTTTTTACAATTCCCAATCATAGTCAACTTGTTTCGATTTCCAAGCATTGTTTCAGGTCCTTTTGGCATCAGCTTTGTCTCATTTCCTGGCCAATATGGACTCCTTTTTTTCTCGATTTGCACCGTGTTTTGAAGTCTAACGAGGGTAACCTTCATTTTTTTTGTCCAAGAATAATGGTTAAGCCACTAAGCGCATGTCACAAAGCAATCCAAAGTGTTACTTTTATCGCCCTAAATTTGTCTCTCAACTCACAACCATGACTTATGAGTACAATACTGTAATCATGACAGCCGTGATTGAGTTACCTTGAAATAGCCACAGCCTAAGGTGGTTCTAAATTCGCCTACCCTGTGATGCAACCCTGTCAGTATCGTTTGAAGGGCCGATATTGACTCTTTGACAAAAAGAAACACGCACAGAAGACAATTCCAGCACTTCATTTCACTATCATAATCATTTTCTCTCAAAGAGAAAATGACAACCAAATTATGAGGCGCAAAGGTGTTCCCCAAGGAAGCATGCTCGCTCCTCTTTAGGAGGCCCCGTGGTTTGAGAGACCCTCCAGGCTAGACAAATTGGCAGGTTATATGGACGACGTGTGTTCTGTCAGTTTGGTAGATATTTGTAATGATGACAGGCTTTCAACGCAAAGAAATTGAATTGTCCGAAGTAAACATTCTAGTTCGATTGGACGTTTC
Source organism: Tigriopus japonicus (assembly GCA_010645155.1). NCBI lineage: Eukaryota > Metazoa > Arthropoda > Copepoda > Harpacticoida > Harpacticidae > Tigriopus > Tigriopus japonicus. Next base: position 647,991 of record JAAGOF010000055.1, on the reverse strand, counting down.
GCCGCCTTTTGAGCCTCGACCATTAGTGCTAACGATTGGTAACCAAGGAGCGTGATGCTGCAAATTGCAAAACATTTGTCCGAAAGCACCACCGGGTCAGTCAGCAATTGCAAGCCAAATTGGTATGAAGCGATCATGGTTCGAAGTCCAAAGTACGATTGAAAATCAACATGGATTCGGTGGAGCACACATTTTCACTCAAACCGTTCAAAACTCGAGTGGAGATTGTTCAGATCAACCCTTGAGTTTCAACACTAGCTCGGCTTCATATTTCAGAACCCTCTTAAAAGTCAATCGAAAACATCGGTTTTTGCCGTCGTCTTGGAAGTGGCAAACGAGCGTTGGAAATAATTCCCAAATCAAGTCATAAACGAACCTTTACCGGGTGATGCATAAGAAACGGAACAGCAAACCATGTCCGTAACTCGGAAATGGTCGATCTCACAAAAAATATATAGAGATCAAAAAGATGCGGCAGATAACAATTCTTAAGATACACAAGTTGTTATTCTCTTTTTGTCGCCTTATTTTTGATTTTAGCCAAATTTATGAAGAGAGAAAAAAGTCGGAGTCACGAACGCTCTGTTTTCGTAAAGGGCCCTTCAGGGAAAAAATCGTCGTCGCTTAAATATTGAAATTGGGTGAAATTGCTTTTTCTGACTTTTCAAGTCAAGTGTTTGGCCAATCCTATCCAATAAAGGTGAGGTTCATACATGTTTTCAATCATGAGTTATTGACGATGGAATTAGGTGTTCCGTTTCTTTTGAAACACCCGGTAAAACGTGCAAATATACACGTGCACTTACTGTCTTGGTGGACTATAATTTGAAACTGCAAATTGTGGTGAATCCAACGTTTTTACATGTTATGGTGTTTTTAAACAAAGACATAAACAATTTTAATTTTGCCATATCATTGCCATTAGCTGTTGATAAATGCCCTACAAAGATTTTACTACTGCTACAAGTACCACTTTGCTCCAGTCATTTTTGCTCGAAAGGTAATCAAATTGTTGGTCAAGGTTCTTTGGTCAATCATTGTGATCAAAGTGAAGCCCTTTGCCCCAAACAGCCAATCACATTCAATCGATAGCTCCAAAATCTGATTCACGTATTCAATTAAGGATAGTTGCTCAGGGCATGGAGGATTGCTTACCTTCACTCTAGAGAAGTAATTCCTGTCCAAGGTTTTGGAGCCGTCTGCCAATTTTTGCTCTCGCTTCCGGAATTGACCCACGTAAGCTTTCTTAAGCTCCTCTTCAATATGCATGTAACGTTTCAAGCTGTTCGTATTGTAATAGGGCGAGGTGATCATGCTTGGCGTTTTCAATTCCATTGAGCTCACGGACGCACTTCTCTCGCACAAATGTAAAATATATTAATCTTCAATGGAGAAAAACAACACTTATCGATTATTGCAAAATGTGTAGTGCACGAATGATATTGATGCAACCGTCCGGTTTGGCCGGCAAACTTGACACAACTGTGTAATGTGATGGATCTCAGGACTCTCATTTGAGTGCGGATGATCGTTTCAGCCGGTACCACATACAGTAGAAAGAGTCCTCGCTCTTTCCCTCCATCTCTCTCTCCCTCCTTCGGTTCCTCTCTCATAGTCAAAAACGAAAACTTGCGCCACGCGGGTCGGGATTTTTTCCCCGTTCGACCGAAGGTTCCGCAGAATCAAAGCAAAAGACCGAGCACGGACACAATGAAATTCTTGTTGGCAGCAAAAATTTACTCGACCACGTTTATGCAAAACGATTTGATCAGATAAATCGTGACAACAATTGGTTTCATTTTTTAATAATAGGTCTAAATGATGCACAATGTATATTTTACCGACCAACTCGATTTATTAACCTTGTCCTGCTTCGGACATTGAAAAAGTTCCTAAAATAATAGTTGAAAAAGCAAAGGTCCTGAGTGATGGTTTTGTTGACAACTTTTCTCTGCTATTAAAATCTATCAGGCCTATTTGTCTAATACAATGAAAAATATGTTTTAGGCGCAGAATATGACGGTTAATTTTGACTAATTCTGTGAAAGGTACTTGTCGTAGCGTCGTTTTCTACTTTCTAGACCAAACCAGGAACCACTGTACTTCAGGACGAATTTCAAAAATACACACTAGGTCCAATCATTGTACTAAAATGTGAGGTTTTTGCAACAAATGTATTGTTCCGTTTAATTTTCATTGTACTAATCGAACCCAGTGTGTATTTTGAAAGTAATCCTGGCTTGAGCCATCCTTGACCAAACTAAAGAAATAGATCAAACAAGTCCATCTTTTTAATTTTTCTTTGGCATATTGCATCACAGCAATTTTAATTTTAAGGCAGGATGAGCTTCTATTCACCCTTGTAAACAAGGTTGATTTTTTGTTTCTTTTCATGGTGGCAAGCTGACAAGAAAAATGAAGGGAAAATGCCATTTTAGACGATCTCAAAATACGAGGAGCATCCCAAAAAAGAATGCAAACGAACCTCTAATTTTTGATCCACTCGACCAGTTTTGAAGAATCAAGTATCACGTAAAATTTCAAAGTTTTGATTGCTAAATTGGTTTTTAAAGATATTTGACAACCGTGTTTTTGACTCAATCTAACGCGGCCAAAAAAAGTGGTTTGAGCGACCCCTCCTGAAATTTTGCATAACGGTCTTAAGGTGCTTTTGCAAAAGGCCAAAAAGATCATCAAAGATGGGGAAAACACATTCAATGGTATCTGCAGAGTTGAGGAGGCTCTTCATTTTATCCAATTTTGTCGAATTTGACAAAAATGTAAGAGAGATGTGGGTACAAAAAGTCCATGAAGTTAAGATTTGAAGAAATGTGCGTCATGGGTTGACATTGTTGAGCCTGTGTTGGACCTTTTTCAGTCAAATAGGCAAGTGATATTTTGCCGGTTCCATCACGGAGTGCCCTTTCTTACGGTCTAAAGCAGGGGTGTGCAAACTCTGGCTTTCGCGTGGCCCGCGAGAGGGTCTGTCATTTTCAATAGAATATGACCCGCAGGTACGGTAGGTAGATTGTAGAATTTTATACTAGAAATCATTTGCCATTTTGGATGGTGTGGCCCGCGAGCGACAACGATCCGGCCAGTTTGGCCCACTGCTAAATAAGTTTGCACACCCCTGGTCTAAAGGATCCTGAAGCCTTGCTTGTGCCTCATGAGATCGCTGGTAAAATGGTGCCACTTTTTCGCGCTCAAAAAATTAAAGACCAAGGTGTTCATGATCCACAAAAGGTTCCAAACTGAGGACTGATCATCTTGTAGTTCAGATACGACATATTGTAACTTTTGGTTGTTCCCAATGAGAAAAAAGAACTGGAAAAGAACAATATCCAGGATCTGGAGTGCCTCCAGAGAACTCTCGCAGCGGTCAGCAAAAACATCCCAAAAGATTCCTGTGCTACCTGGTTCAAGGAGTGGTTGCACCTTTGGGAATAGGTAAAATTTCAAGACCATGATCATGTCGCGAAATATCTTTTAATGATTGTGTAGATATATCTTACTATTCTCAAGTTATTAAGCCATTTGCATTCTTTTTGGTACGCCCCTCGAATAATCAACCATTAAATTGTAAATATAATTGGCCCATTTCTTGGATATCATACCTAACCAACCCTATTCAAAGGTAGAAGCCCGATACGCAAATAAAATTAGCTGATGGTTATGTGAATTTTGACATGTCCAGTAGTTTTTATAATCCCAATTTTGTTCTTTTCTGGGATTTAATTGGTTAATCAGATCAGAAAAATTGTTAATTGATAATAAATGTACCGAATGGTCAACTGTTGAGCTATTTTAAATGTATGCTATATACAATAATCTACCTTTAATGTAATCTATTTGGAGAAAATGTAGGAGAAAGATTATTTATGGCTTATATTGCCATCTACGTTTCGTTGTATCACCCTGTAGATGCAATATGAATGCGTAATCGTACTGTTGGTTGTGGAAGAGAGCAAATGACTAATTAAAAAATAATTATTGTTTTGTTGTGACAGGGATTGATTGAGCACAAGGGTGTGGTTAGTTTATTTTACGTTGAACCTGCATTACATACTGACATACTTAAATACACACAGGACATATTTTGAAGTTAAGTTTCAAGAAAAACAGACTTTCTTTCGTTTGTCTTTACGTACAACATGATTTTGTGAAGTGAATGACGAGTAAGTGTCAAGATTTCAATGAAGTGTCTAATCTTCAAGAGCTGAATGATGTTTTCTCCAAGATTCTTATTCTTCTCTTCTAGATTCGTCTACTGGGAATGGGCATTCGGATGTATATAGTACGAAATAACAACAATGAGCGATGCATCTGGAATTTTATTTTCTCTTCCCCGAATTTTGCCCTTGCACGACATTCCTGAATCACGTAAGGGGTTAATAAGACTTCTCAGTTCTGATGATGAGTTTTCCAGAGCTACATTCCCTCAAGAACTTTGAGCAGATCCTGTATTTTGATCACTTTGATGCCCTTTGAAAGCTAATAAAAGTGTTGAGAGGATTACATTGACACTTTTAGAAACTGTTTATTGCAGAAGTTTTACCTTTATAATGGAAATATTTCACAGAAAAATATACATTGATTTTTTGAGGAAAGCTTCAAGAGCACTGATGCAAATTAGAATAAGAAAGACATGAAAGTTTAAAGTCAAAGAAGTAGAGCGATTTCTGAAGGATTGTGATGGCTGATTTGCAATTTCAATGGAACTGATTGGCAGCTTCAAAATCAAATATCACATGCTTTCTTTAAAGAAGTAGTATTTACGGATAATTTGTCATTGTAATTCAACGTAGGAAAAGTAATCAAAATCATGAAAACAGCCCCAAGGACTATTTTTCCATTACTCTCCTAGAAACCCAACTCTATTATTTATGGATAAATGAAAACATCACCAACTTATCACTCTTACATTAAACATATTAGGTCAGTTGTTGAGGGCTTTTAGAAGTTAAGTAGAGGCATACACGAAGTGCAATCATAAACAGTGGAACTAGCAAGCTCGAGTTTAGGTTTAATCCTTAAGTTACATTTTTGCGATTGAAAAACGTAGCCATTGTTCTGAGGCTTCACTCGAGCATGGTTACTTTTACTGCGTATGACTATGTTTCTTCCATCCTTCCACATTACTTCCAAACGTGCTCAACAAGTGGCCTAATAATGTCACGAATCTGGGTGATTTCCATACATTCATGTTTATTTCTTGCAGAATTGAATAAAACGTTTTGGTGTCTCCAGAAAACAATCTTACTCTGATACATGCTTCAAAGAACTAGTTTCAAGCTCATTCAATCATGCTACAAAAATACCACTAAGCACTGAAACTCCAAAGTAATCGATTTTAGCTGAGCTGGCAGACTATGTACTAGTATGTAGACACACAAACTACTCCATGGCCTTTAGATGTCGTATGCATGGTTTCGTGGGTTGACTTTGACAATCAAATAATACAAACGCCATCTTGGATCTTCCTTTGCGCATGTTGGTTTTGAGAACCTTGTTTGGGTGAGGAAAAAAGCAGGACTCTCTGTAAGTTCCGCTTTTAAACCATGGGTTGTTGAGTTTTGTTACTCTTCTTTCCACTTTTTGGCGCAATCAGAGTTGATAGATAGATCTCTGTTTAGTTTATGGGTGGAAAATACTTTGTTGTTTCCTTGCACATTTGCTTGAACAGAGAATCATCCTTTGTTGAGGTACACTTGAAGAACTTGTATTTCGGGTAATTGGCAATCTCTAATCAAAACCTCTCGAATACTTAAGTACTCTGATAACTCTCACACGGTCGAATTTCGAGTTTCGACCAGAATTCGTAGCAAGGAACTAGATTCACTCATTAACCAAATAATATGCTTCAACTAGGTAGATGATGGATGATGAGAATTGAAGTAATTTTCTGGGATTGGAAGTTAGTACGTCCGTCCATATTTGTTCATGAAGTGAAATGGATACAATTTTCAAAGCAAACAAACACATCATAAACGTCATGTGCTTCAAATGTGCAGCTCATTGTAGGAAGAAGGTTATGCAAATATGTTCGTTTGACTCGTAACACCTAAATCTATTGGGGCAGATAACTTGTTGACGGATGTGGGTGGTGAATGAAAGGCGTATAAACTCTCTGACAGGTCAACAAAATGCACACATGAAATGAATACATGTACTCACAAACACCATAAGTGCACTCCAGTGATAACAAAACATCGACCCAAATCGTGAAAAAGTTCGATTTTGCATAAATTTGAACTTATCATTCCTGTTTGGCCTTGAGTGATGAGCGTTGAATTGGACAAATCTTTTTTAGGCAAGATTAGCCATTGCCCATTTATGGACAACGGGTTTAGCGTTAAAGAAGCTCCTCATCCCGATTCAAAACGCTGTCATGTAACAGCCATCAAAGATGGATATGAATGAGACACGATTTTGGCAGGGTAACTCATTGTGACAAGTTCAAAGGAAAACGCTCAACTAACGTATCCAACCCTTGGAATGGGGGTGGGCAGATATATTTCGTGGGAATGGCATCGCAAACGCCTTTGAAACCGTACTCCCAAAAGTAAACAAACAATAATAATAATTCTGGTTTGGACTGCCAAACTGAACAATTTCCTTTCCTACACCTTTTCCGATTGGGCAGTAAAGAAAATTGATTTAGACGACCTTAGAAATTACTCAATCCTAGTTGGCTTTGCATGAAGCCGAGATCGAAGGTGAGATCTTGTGAGACCTGAATGGTAGAGTGAGAGAGAGGGTGAGTGAATTACCCTCAAGGAGACGACTCACATTTGACGTGACCGGGGTCAGATGATCCTACTAGAGGTACTACTAGTAATTATAATGAGTCCCATGACAAGCGGTAATTTGATACTTTTGTTCTGGCCACGACTCAACGACGAGCTGCTGAAGAACAAAACGAAGGTGAAAGAAGCCAAAGAGTTTCATCGGCAGGAACACTCCTCAAAGCCAAAGCCCGCACAATGTAATACCTTAAGTGAATACAGTTTTCCCAGCTGAAGGATGAACCCTCTCCCGTTGCAAAAGTCAATGAGCTCTACAAATATGACGGTATCGCCATTGAGTGAGATAGTGAAGCTTGGAGTTGGAAAATCGGAAACTGCATAAATCCACGATTCGAACTTACAGTATGCACCCTCATAATCTGTGTTACGGAATCGTTAAGAAAACGATCGGAATTTGAAATCATGAGCGTGCTTCTTTTTGACGACACTCAAAAAGTCTGGCTGAAATCGATGATTGGTCTCGATGACTTCAATTTATGAGGCGTACTTTTGATTCCCTGGAAATTGGGGGCTGCCCTTTTTCTTCCAAATATTTTTGAACCCCGTCAAGAATAATAATCGCATCCGGTACGAGTGTTTCAAGATCAGGTTCCTCATTGAATCTCTTACACAAGTACCTTCTTAGTCTAGCCTTGGAAAAAGGTAATACTATTTATTGGCCAATAGCACTGATGACCAAAGGAATCACAGTGGCCGCAGTGGTGGGCTCGGGTAGAGGTCCAGAACTGCCAGCAATATCCAAATGCGTATATCTCAAAGGCTTCTCATCCTCTATCATGTGTTGATCCAATCCTGAAGCCTATAACAAAACAGACTTCATTTCATGAAAGCTGCCTTGTTTCTTTTATCGAAGAACACTAAATGGTAAACTCGATACGCATCCTTACCGATATCATGAAAGCAGGTGCCATTTGATGGCCTCTCATGGTCTGCTTGGTGGAGGCATTATTGCTTTGAACCAAGCTCACGAATTCTCCAGATTTGTCTCGATTCATTTCCATGTCGTCCCGTCTTAACGTGCTAATCTCAAAAGGGTTGCCAAAGTCTTGTCCAATCTTTTGCAGTTTGAGAGCAAATCCTTCCTCTCTGGCCGGTCCGTTGTCCATGATGACCGAATAAAGGCCATGAGCGAGAATGGCATGGCCGGTCAAAGTAGCCACGGTCATCAGATGCGGATTCACTTCGTTCAAGGCCTTCTCTTTCATTTGACAAAGGATGTCCACCATGGCCATCCGACCTTCAGCGTCCGTGTTCCCGATTCTCAACCTCACACCCGCTCTGGAGGTCACGATTTCGTCCGTGACGTAAGCATCGGACCCAATGCTATTTCGAGCCACGGCCAAGGCACAAACAACCTTCAACCCTTTGGGCTTAAGGATGGACAAGGTCTTCATAACTCCAGCCAAATCAGCTGCGCCACACTTGTCCCGGGACATGTGCATCAGACCACCTGATATGAATCGTTTAATGTACCAATTAGGGTCAAGGCTAGTGATTGACCTTACCTCCAACTTTGATATCTAGGCCACCGCTGTCGTAGGTGATGCCTTTACCAACCAATAGAAGGGTCTTCTTAATTGGTCCTTCGGGTTCATAAGTGAGCCAAATGATGCGTCCGTCGTGACGAGGAATGCCACTGGCACATCGGTTCACGGCAGCAAAACATGGATAATCTTTCTCGAAGGTCGATTGGCCTTGAATCACGTCTACTTTGATCACGGTGTTTTCGAAGACTTGGCAGATATACTCTGCTATGCTGTGGGAGAATGCCAAAAAGTGAGTATGGTTTGAACCGTTACAAAGATTTGGTAACCACTTGTTCTAATATCGAGTATCTTTTTCATGAACACTTGTGGGTACAAAGATACTGTATTCATACTCATGAATTATATCTAATTAGTCACACAATCCTTAGTAGGCGAGATGCTAAGGATCTCGCCATTTTAATAAGCTATGGCAAATAACGTAACCAATTTCTCGAATCCCAGAAATACATCACCACTACAAAATGTTACATTTGTAATACAATAAAGACAAAGCTATGAACGTTTGAAACGTGAATTACCGGAATGGAAAGCCACTGAAAGAGTTAATAGGTTCTTTTGCGTAATTTTGTTCATATTCTCTTCGGCGTTATGAATTAGGGTCTTTGACTTTAATTGTGACAAGTAATTGTTGAAGTAAACTTTTACGTAAAATTTGTTTGTTCAATGGAATCAATTAAATCATTCCGATCATTTTATGAAAAGCAAAAAAAAATCTAGAGAAATTTAGAGCTATTTTTTTACTTTTTATGGCTCGAGTTCCTACAATAGCTCTATAGTCTTTGTCAATGTCTCGGGATGCAGAATGTTCAGTTGTCATATATAATTACAAGTTTAAATTACCGTGGGGCAGCCATTCTCTCAGGATCGGAACCACCAATATCGCGACTCACAATTCTCCCCATTTCCAAAGCTTGAATAAGGTCCATATTTTTGGTCACACTCTCATCACTTGCAAAGATACCCATCTTTTCAACTTTCTGAGCTCGCTTCGGATTTGCCTCTCGCATTTCCAATGGAACATAAAGGGCTCGAAGACCACCCAAAATGGCAACCAGAGCACCTTGAGGAAATTTTTTCTTGACATTGAAAAACAGGCAAGGGGCCCGACAACCGGCCTTAATGGCTCGAATGACCCCTCTTTGAGCGGCATCTGCATAACTATTATAGAAACAGATAGTAGAAACACCAACATAAGTTGGGCAAACTTTCATATTTACTATTTACCCTCGAACATCTTCATGATCACGGGTCATAGGTCCAGTTCCGGAAAAGATAATCCGCTTGCAGGGAAGTTCACAGGGAACAACGAAAAGACCGAATTCAGCTAGCTGATCCACATCAGTCACGACCTTGAGTGGCTTCTTGAGTTCATCAAAAGGTAAGTCCTTGACAGAATGGGAGACCACTACCAAACCATCATAGCCGGATGACCTGAGGTTCGTGCACAGTTCCACTTTCGGTAATGTTGGGAGAGAGGTCATGTTGTGTTCGGACAGGAAACTAGATTAGCGGTGATCGGCCATGAGACACATTATATGTACAGTCTTTTAATTGTGTTGACACAAACTATCGGTGCTTGTTAGGAAGCCAAGTGCAGTACTAGCCTTATAGACATTGGAGTATTTGTTTAAAGACAAGTAATGATGACCTTTGAATGCCCAATTTCTTAACCAAAAAAATACATTCACGTTCTTTTACCCTGAAAGCTACAGCTTTATCCATGGACAAAACTTGAAACCAGGAAACCTAAGAGCAAGCTGGTTGTTTACATATAGTTTTGTATGAATGTCAAAGTATCTCAGCGATTGTCATCATTTTTTTTCAAGAGTACATTTGTGGCATAATAGTACGTATTTCAAAGTTTTTTCCTCTTACAATCTAAAAAAATGTTTGCAAAATGGTTGGTTAGCAAGATTGAATGGTTTTGTTTCATTAAGGCTTTTTTTGTTTCAAAACCAATTTCTGGCGCACTCTTTTCTTTTTCAGCCAATCATTTATAGGTTTGATAACAAGGACACGGGACGTCAAAAATGGTTCTCTTACCTCCTTGACTTAATTTTGGGCCCAAAATTTCTCTTGAAATTTTTCGGAATCGAAATTAATGCTAAAACAGCAAGGAACACTTCTTTATATAAGTTAAACCTCAGTTCGTCGACTTGGAGACCGTAACATTACAAACTAACACGGTTTGTATGACACTACTATTTTGTGCTAAAATCTAGAAGGTTCCAAATGAAATGAGTGAAGATTGGCGTTGCTTTATTTGCAGATTGTCTTTGCACTTATCATTTTTTACACATCACGTAGTATTACATATACAGGTTATCAGTCGATCGAGTTGTCAAAAGAGCACCTACACGTTTTAACCCTAAAAAAGTGAAACATCGAATATTCTTTGTTTAGAGACACTCGATTTCAATCCCCGTTTTCTACGGACACACTAATTATGTTAAATGACCTTGTGGTCATTTAATACCACTTTTCTCATTAATTGCAATACCTTTTCAGGTACTTCCATCATCATTTGCAAGTCTTACATCATAGCTTGGAATAGCTTGAAATACATATTGTTACAACTCTAATAAACCCTCTTTTCTTTTGTGCAGTTCTTAATTTGATTTTGTCATCTCTATTCCAGATCATTCTGAAGGGAACAATCAATTTCCCCAACTTTTTTTTGAAATTTTCCCAATTTTGTAATATTGGACACAATCGCAAGCTTTAGTGATACCATTGTAAATTATAATGGTTATAATTGCCTTCTGGTGGCCTAGAAGATCAACGAAATATTTTTGTTACAACTGTGTAATATATGATGTCGGCTTGCTTCCTAACTTTGATTTTGACTGATAAAATAACTATTTTAAAGGAAATTTTAAGTAAACAAGAAAATTTCGCACATTTTTTTAAATTTTCCCCATATTTGTAAATATGGACAAGAATTGAAGATTTTTGTAATTGCATTTTAAAAATGTAATATGAATGAAATGTAATTCACAACTATCTGGTGGTCATAAAGATTGAATGATCCCACGTGGTTTTGTTGCAATTTTTCAAAAATTGAGGAACAATTATTGGCAAAACAAGATCATTAACACGAGTTTAAAATAATGGGCCAACCACCAAGTGACCAACCAAATTCTCACGCCTTTACGTTGTAATTTAGACTTCACTCGCTCGTTAGTTCTTGTTTGGGGTAATGGAACATTTCGACGATCAAAAATGACTAATCGAATCGATGATTTTGACGATGAAAGAATATTTTCTAACAAAAGTAAAATTGTCATATGTTGTTGAAAACCTCCAAATGATTTTTTGACGAGCTGGGCCTAAAATAATGCATACAAAGAAAAATCAATATCGATATACCGTTTTAATTGATGAAAAATGAAGGAACTTTGGTCAATGAATAACCAAAAAATTAACTATCCATTGCATACGAAAAAACCAATCACCAGATAATATTCACTGTTCATTGCACACAAGAAGGTAGGACTAATAACACTTGTCTAGATGGATTTTTTAAATGCAAATCAACTCCTACAACCACAACACGTTAGCCAGTGGCATGTACTCGTTTAATTTCAATTGTAAATAATAAACCTCAAATGTAACCAAGCTAAAATTCCACCAATATCGACTCTACTAATGTGGACATTTTGGTCAATAGTTGTCAATGAAGCATTCAACGCAATGTTATTGCTTGGAATTTATTGCAAGAATTGTCCAGCATCTTGTTTTATCATAATTTTCAAAATCAATCAAACTTACAAGACACAGTAATAGTCCATTATGATTTAAAACTACAGGAGATAAGCGCTAAAAAATATTCGAAATAAATGCAGAGTTAATTTAAAGATTATCTTTAAGTTAATTTTAGTTCAACATTAGAATGTCCACTTTTCTGGATTGTTTTGTTTATCACTTTATTTTCCTTGACTTGTGTTTGTGTTGCATAATATGAACATGTACTATCATGATCAGCTCATTAAAGATATTTGTACTTCAAAAATGACGAGTGAAATTGTTCCGAGCAGGGATTGTCATTACTTATGGGTACCCTCATGTCAAATCCGGGCAATTTCGACAATGGGCGGGAATTTGGGAGTGAAAATTTCGTCGAGAAAGATCAGGGAGGGGTATTGAACATAAGACTTCTCTCGTTGGTACAAGTCCTAACCACAAGATCTGCTCTCCTTAACTCCTCTCTCAGCTTTGGAAAGGCTTTATTAAAACTACAGGTTTTGGTCATTTTTGTCGTGCTTTCCCGTTCCGAGTTAGGATCTCTTGTCAAAATGTCAAATGTCAAAAGGATGTCTTTTGACAAATTTTTTGAAGACAATAAATTATGACACACATTAGAACACTATAATCAATGTTCTTACAGTGCTCTAACCCACCGCAAAAAATTAATACAAGTCTCTCCAATGGACAAATTGGAGTGTGTTCTGAAATTTTCGAATTTGTCCATGTACTTGCTTCGTCACATTCTATTATAAACGATATGACAATCGATACTACTCGAATGTGAATATTAGTGTTTTTAAAGACTCTTGGTACTTGCACTTGAAGATCACGTGCAAAGTTTAAATTGGCGAGTTCAACATTAGTAGCTCCAAATGTCCAATGCTGATCGAATTATTTTTTATTAAAAGTGTAAAAAATAGATATGGCTCTTCCCATTGGGAATAAAATTTAGAAATATCCAATTGTGTTCATGACGATAGGGATCACGGATGCGGCATTGGTAGGCTCTGGCAAATCTCCAGAACTTCCCGCTACATCCAGGTGAGAGTACTTCAAAGGCTTCTCATCCTCCAACATATGCTTGTCCAATCCGGAAACCTATAACACAATTCAAAAGGCATTGTGTAACAAAATATCTAGTATTATTATATACTAGTTAATGCCAAGCGACTCTTACGTCAATCATAAAAGCCGGAGCCATCTGGTGTCCTCGGGAAGTTCGAGTTGATGGTGCATTGTTGCCTTGAAGAATGGCCACAAATTCCCCGGACTTGTCTCGATTCATTTCCATGTCCTCGCGTCTCAAAGTACTGATCTCAAAGGGATTGCCAAACTCTTCGCCTACCTTTTGGAGGGCTTGGGCAAATCCTTCTTTTCTGGCCGGTCCATTGTCCATCACGGCCGTATAAGGGCCCATGGCCAGACAGGCATGGCCGGTCAAAGTGGCCACAGTCATCATATGAGGATTCACCTCGTTCAAAGCCTTCTCCTTCATATGGCAAAGGACGTCCACCATGGCCATGCGACCTTCAGCATCCGTGTTTCCAACTCGGATCCTCACACCCGCACGAGAAGTGATGATCTCGTCTGAAACGTAGCCATTGGATCCACAACTGTTTCGAGCCATGGCCATGGCACCAATCACCTTGACACCTTTCGGTTTAATCATTGACATGGTCTTGAGAATACCGGCCACATCGGCGGCTCCACATTTATCTCGCGACATACCAGCCATGACACCTTCATATAAATAGCCAGATGATTATCTCTTCCCGACCTTTTGCGAAGTCCTCATCTTACCTCCGGCCTTGATATCCAAGCCACCGGTATCGTAGGTGATGCCTTTGCCGACCAACATGAGAGTTTTTTCCACGGGGCCCTCCGGTTCATAGGTGAGCCAAATGATGCGTCCGTCATGACGAGGAATGCCACTAGCACATCGGTTCACGGCAGCAAAACACGGATAGTCTTTCTCAAAGGTTGATTGTCCTTGGATCACTTCCACCTTGATACCGGTGTTTTCAAATGTCTTCCGGACATATTCTTCCACTCTTAACGAGATTTACGGACGGAAAAAGAAAGATGTTACCGTTTCGTTGGAAAGAAAATATTTCGTTTAACCTACCTTGGAGCCGCCATTCGCTCAGGATCGGAACCGCCAATATCGCGACTCACGATTCTTCCGGCTTCCAAAGCCTGGATGAGATCCAAGCTCTTGCCCACCTTTTCATCATTGCCAAAGATGCCGATCTTTTTCACCTTTTGGGCCTTTTCAGGTTGGGCCTCTCGCACCTCCAAGGGCACGTACAAGGCTCGAAGTCCGCCCAAGGCCGTGACCAAAGCCGCTTGAGGAAACTTGCCCAAGACATTGAAAAAGAGGCAAGGGGTTTGACAACCCGCCTCAATGGCTCGAGTCACGCCTTTCAGGGCAGCTTCAGCAGAGCTGTCAAAACGCAAAAAATCGATTAGGTATGCAGCTAGTTACAAAATCTTATAAACTTATCTACCTTCGGACATCGTCATGATCCCGGGTAAGTGGGCCGGTTCCGGAGAAGATAATCCGTTTACAGGGCAAATCACAAGGCAGAACAAAGAGGCTCTTGTCGGCCTTTTTGTCCAGATCCTTGAGGGTCTTGAGGGGTCGCTTGAGGTCTTCAAAGGGCAAGTCATCGATGGTGTGGGAGACCACGACTAAACCATCGTAATCCGAGGACTTGAGGTCGGAACAAAGATCCACTTGGGGCAACGGAGGGAAGGAACCCGACGACATGGTAAGGTCCCTACAGAACAAAGAAATTGACCGACAATCAAAGGAGAGGAGTTTTCCTTTCACAGACCCTCTTAGCAACTACTGGCTAGGAGTCGAACTCGGCTTTTGAAGCGCAAAAAACTCTCTCTCACCCACTTACTCACTCTCACACTCCATGTGGCAACTGATTTCTCTTGCCGGAGGACCAAGGAATATGCATTAGAGTACAGGGTGCATTACCTAAAACGAGTATGAACCGCTGTCCATGGCTCAACCGATTATTACTAAATGGAACTTAAAGTGTGATTCTTGAACTTGACATTGAAAATCATGAACTGCAGAATATGAAACACTTGAATATGAAAAGTTTGAATTACAACTTCTTTTAGCACAAAGCCAAAGTTGGATGTAAGAATGAAGTCCACCAACTTCTTCATCACTTTTTTTTGGAGGTTTTTCTGTTTGATAGGAAGCTGTGAACTAAATGTAAGTTTTCGTCAGTGGTAAAAGTAGTAAAAGTTTTTTTTTTAATTGAGAGTTATTTTAATAATAAGGGTTTTTGCATCCAGATCTCATACTACATACATCTACGAATGATATTTGAAAGAGGGCACATACTTTTTACTAGTGATGGACCGAAAGGGCTCATAACCGAAACCGAAACTTTCGGTTTTTTTGTTACTACGAGTTTTACTTTTTGACGATTCCTGTAAACATTACCCAAGGAGGACGGCATTACTTGGAGTGGGATCGAGCGAGGGCGCGTTACTGCATTGGTGTGAATTATCCTGCGTGATAGCCTGAAGTTAATGAAGAAATCCAAAATAATGTCGTTTTATTGACATAGGTCATAAAACAAAAGTCCACAAGGATTCAATGAGCAATCATTTGATGCCCAATTGATGTCTCTCAAAGAACTCAAACTGTGTTGTTTCATTGTGTTAAGTCAGATATCTTCAAACTCCTGATCTACTGACTTGCTTTGTGTTAGTGATTGTCCATCTTTTGTTGAAAGCAACATTGTTTTTATCATTGGGATAGTTCTAAGACATTCTTCCCTTTGTACAATGATTTGAATGTTTTTCTCTGTCTTTGTTTTTAGCACCTAATTGGGGTTCTAAAGCCAAAAGAAGATTGTAAAATGTAGAAAAAAAAGATACAAAAAAGATTTTTTTTTTTGAATTCTATGAAGAGAAAAATGTCCTTAAACAACTCCAATGATAAAAATCATGTTGCTTTCAATAAAAGGTGGACAATTACTAACACAAAGCAAGTCAGTAGATCAGAAGTTTGAAGATATCTGACTTAACATAATGAAACAACACAGTTTGAGTTCTTTGAGAGACATCAATTGGGCATCAAATGATTGCTCATTGAATCCTAGTGGACTTTTATTTTATAACTTATGTCAATAAAACGACATTTATATTACTAATTATATTGGATTTCTTCATTAACTCCAGGCTATCACGCAGGAAAATTCACACCAACGCAGTAACGCGCCCTCGCTCGATCCCACTCCAAGTAATACCGTCCTCCTTGCATTACCCAAGAAGCACCGAAGCTTAAGTTTACGAGTGAAATAAAGAAAGAAAGAAAGTTTCGGCCAAAAGAGGGCTTAACCGAAACCGAAACCGAAAGCAGCTGATTACAAAATTGTTCAAATGCAAAATCCGCCTTAAAAATTAGAATGTGTTCGATGTTGGGCAGTCGCAAATTTTGAAGTCTTAAAACTTAAATTTCAGAGGTTTTTGGACCAATTTTTTTTCGATTTTGTTGTCAAACTCCATTTTATATAGCGCTTGTCTGCTTTCGGTTTCGGTAGGCAAAACCGAAACCGAAACCGAAATTTCGGCCGTAATTTCGGCCGAAAGCGTTTCGGTCCATCACTACGTTTTACACAGACATTAATTGACGTCAAACAAATGGCGCCTTTATAATTTTGGAGCTTTTTCCCACAAGTATGCAAAAAAGAATTTAGCGTTAAAAAATATGGCGACCATTTCTTTATTGAGGCCTTACAAGGTTTGTCATTTTTTTCTGTTGAATTTGTGATACAGTTCAAAGGGATGCTAGCTCTTTATTATTTAATACAATAATTTACTGAAGAATCTACGTAATAGAAATACTACCAAAGTTGTGACAATGATTTTACTTTTTTTTAGATTGTTGGGTGCTAAGGTCAGAGGGTTGAGTCTCGCCCGGCCAGTGAAGGCAGCCATCACATTGTCAAAAGTTTTTTCCGATAGGCATTCTCATGTCCGGTATCAGATTGGTTCTCCATCTGTGGGCGGGAATTAGCGTCTAAAAGTTTCCTTGAGAAAGGTCGGGAGAGTCGAACCTGGGACCTCTTTCACTTCAGGAAACTGCGCTATCCACAACACCACGTCTCCTCCCCTAAACCATGTCTCCTCCCCTATTTAATAATTTATTAATCACTAGATAGCGTGCAAGCTTTAGTCAGGCTGATTTGGCAAGCGGGGCGGAATCAAGGGGGGCGACAAACTCAGGTTTACCATTACATTTCGCCAGAGGGCGCATTGTTCTGAATTTGTCGCGTGAGTGAGTGCGAGACAGGCAACCAAGCACCAAAAAAACAGCTGAACGGCTGTTAAGAATTCTGCCGAAATACAAGCAGACAGCCGGCTGGCTGCCCAAGCAAGCCTTAAATCAATGTGCTCCCCCTGGGCGGAATGCGTTGAATTTATGAGGAAAATATCGCCCTCACAACTGTTGAGCGGACAGTTAGTGTGACCAAACATGCGAATCAAGACCAATTTTTTAAACTCGTTCATGAAGCCTCAAGTTATTTTTTGTCCATATATGTATTGGATGAACCCTACATAACGCAAAAGCTTATATTTTGTGTTCTTCCTACCAATGACTTGTTCAATGTGTTGACAAAAAAGTTCCTAGTTGTAGAAAATTCAAATCCGAGGAATGGTCACCTAGTGACATCTTCCATGCTTTCAAGAAAGTGACCACAAGCAATAACAAAATATGACTTTTGTCCGCTCAACAGTTGGCGACCCGAGACACATTTTTAGGCTTACACTCCCTCTAGTATTAATAGAACTCAATGTCCAAGAACGATCAACCTCTCCCCATAGAGGTCTACAGAGGGGCCATTGTAGTCATTTTGTCTGCCTTGTTTACTGCTATAACTGGCCAGAAGTTGCGTGAAAAGGCAAATATTTCCGAAGAAAATCGTAAAATACTTGCCTAAACAAGTGGAAGAGTACAAGTGAATGTGAGCAAGACAAATCTTCAATGCCAAATCCCATAATTGTGTGATTTAATGCCTAGGAGTTGACTATCATCTTCATTGAACATCTTGGTTATTACCCAAGTTGTGCCCAAACTAACAAATTTCCCTTTGTGCCAAATTCGTGTTCCTTTTGAAATATTGCGATTGAATAAATGTGAAGTTAAAGTGCAGAATCATGCCTCTGGTCTGATGGGTTATTCTGGACAGGCCCTGAAGATTGGGGCATTTTAAGTAGGAACAAGTAACCATGACTTTAACCTTACAAACGAACTTGTTTGAGCACAACTGCTTGGAAAAAGTCACAGCCTGAAAATTGTCGAACAAAATGTTAGGCCTGTCTGACCTGACAACTCCTCTCTAGGAACTCTATAGGAGTTTCGGTCTCACTCAAGGTGGCCAGATTTAGCTTTAAAAGGTTAAATTCGGCCTTTTTTCGAGATTTTGCATCGACAAAAAAAAGCCCAAAAGAAACTAAAATTTGCATAACAAGTTATTTTTCCAATAATTTTAAAGTGCCCAACTCGAAAATCGAAAAAATGCCAAAAAAGCTAGAAATGAAAGGTGGGTGCAAAAGCAAGCTATAAAAGTGAAATAAAGCCAAAAAAGTTATAAAACAAAATAAAACCATTTTCTTTAGGCTAATTTTCATAAATAATCTCGAAAAAACGAAAATTTAGCTTCTAAAGCAAAATCTAGTCACTCTGATTTGATGGGCCCCAGATGTCACGAAGTCAAATTTGGTGATCTTTGACCCAAAATCGGTTGCCGATCCTTGCTGTGAATGAATCTTTCTCACCGCTCACTGTCAATAGCATGGCGTTCAAATGCGAAAAGGTGTTCCATCGTCTGATACTGGATGATGGAACCACGCAATGGAACGCAGCGCCTTTTCCACTGGAGCGACAATGCTTGGATGCTCTTTTACTCCAACTGATTCATAACGCCCAACACTTGTGTTCAAAAGCCAGAAAACCTAATCTCACCGATCGGCAAGCCCAGTATTTAACCGCCAAGCTCATATCCCGACCCAACTTGAGCCGTCAAACCGCGTTGACCGTCTGGCTGACTTTATTTTCAGAGAAATCATGCGAAATCCTCGATCTGGACGAATTCACCGTTCCTAATTCCCTGAACCATGACATTTATGAGCACATTATTACCTTACCTCCCAAGTAATCATTCTACATCACATTCGTAACCTCTTGTATGAGAGTAATGCTTCGATGGCCCCTTTCCAGATCGATTCAATGTCGGACACTATTCTTGTCAGACGAAATCCACCACAATGGATCCGGATTGAGTGGATGGCATTTGCGGTTTCAAGCCTTCCTGAAACGCTTCCAAAGCTTGCACACAATCACCGTGTCCAATGATCTGATCGATGGGGTCCTCGGGGATATCGGCCAATTCTGTCCCACTCTTCAAAAACTTCGAATCTACCAAGCCCAAGGGGTGTCCCCGACTTTAGCCATGGATGATGAGGACATCCTGGATTTTATCGGTTATCAAATGAGGAATGATCGTTTTCAACATTTAGATCTGAGCGCTTGTCTATCAGGATTCTCAGCCGAAAGCATTCTAGCTCTTCATCGATTGCCCAAATTAACCACCCTCAACACTTTAACGGATCATTTCCAAACCATCGAAGTCCGCGAGATTACGTCTCTTAGCTCATTAAGATCCCTCAATCTCCGAGCCAATAAGTGGATTAAACCGTGTTTGGCTGCTATTCCGGAGCTCTGTCCGAATTTGCTCAATCTAAGTGTCCTGCGGGTGGATGGAGACTCGATATCTAGTGATAATAACCAACCCAAATACACAGACTACCTTGACGAATTACGGGTTTTAGGTTCAAAGTTGAGGCGATGCCAAGTGATGTTGAGTTCAAACGTGGACTTTTTGGCTGAACTAGCTCCAAACTTGGAGACTCTTCATGTGGTAGATCCAAAATTAAAGTTCTCTTTAAAGGCCCATCGATTCCAAAAATTGAGCCGCTTGGAACTCTTTAAGCATTCGTTTTCCTTAGACTTTAAAATTGTGTGTCAAATCTTGGAAACCTGCACTCACTTGACCTCAGCTCTGTTCTATGCAAGTGAAGTCAAGAATGTTAGTCATGAACTTCTTCTAAAGGTCTTTCAAAGCCCGCAAAGCCCTCATATTCGGCGAAATTTGCGGTCTTTCCGCTTGGCAAGTGTTCATTCTCTCATGAAGACCCTCACTTGGGATACGGTGATTGGCATTATGAGTGCATGTCCGCGATTGGAATATTTGGATGATCTCAGCACGTGGTCGGTAACACGAAATGGGCAAGGCCAGAAAATCGAGATAAATGGACGAACCTTTCATTTGGTTCAAGATAATCATGCCTCAAATTGCGATCAATCGCTCACGGCCTTGCTTTGGATGACAGAAAATTACAAAGATATTCTGCATCCTTAAATCCTTACGTCCACATTGCCATAGAAATATTTTAATCTAGAAGTAAAGAAATTAAAATAAAATAAAAAAGGGGCAGGAATAAATGTTTTTCTTCTTTTCCTGTAAACACTTAAAAACTTATTTCCAATTTTAGCTCTGCATCAGTTGAACCTATCAAAGTGTCAAAACTCAACAAAGGGTTTTTGGAACCTCTAGAAATTTAAGAATACTAATAGACCCCTCTTGGTCTGAAACTAAATCATGAGACAAACAAATTTCAATTTGATTTGGATGATAAGTTCACTCAGTTTGATAAAAACACCAAAAAAATTACCAGATGGTGCATTTCTATTCCTGACCAACCCACTATACAAGGGTTGTATAGATCTGCCAACAGTAACTCATTGGTAGATCAAATTTCATATAAACATTAATTATAGAAACTATATTAATGATTAACTCTCTTTACAGTGAATCCCATTCCCTGTAGCGGTATTAAAAATCCGCCTAATCTACTAATTGCATTGTCATCTGAAATGGCTTTTTTGTTGAACAATTGTCTCCCCTAACAGAACTCTACGTCACTCTGGGAATGAACTGTCGATAAAATCATGTAATTGCATTTCTAAAAAAAAAACATTACTACAATAGAACTCACTGAACTCTTTCAGGACGAAACTTTTCTTACACTGTACACGTGAAATATTTTTAAGGTAGAAAGATAAAATCACACTGGTATCAAATACAAAAAATTCAATGTGTTATACTGCATGACCGTGACTATATCAAAGGTTAATTTTTTGGTTGCCACAACACCCAATTGGAATGAAAGGGCTAAAGATATTCATAACATTGGCTTCTTTTATTACTTTGTGATGTTATAACGGTGCATGAAAATCATCAAAACAACTATGGCCCTTTACATTGCAAAGAAAGAAGTCGTAGGTTTCATACAAACAGCATGAAAATTCTTCATTTTCTACATTTAGTAGCAAGTCAAAATGATAAAAATATAATCTAAAGCACACTTAAAGTATACAGTTTTGAATAATGCCTTTTGAATCATGAAAAGCGCTTGCTGGTATTTCAAATCAAATTTTGTGAAATTCTGTAAGATTTTGAAAAATCGCTTTTGGTCCAAATTGAGCATGGTTCTTCGAGAAAAATCTCATTCACACGTCTGAAGACACGCCTGTTCGGTATATTTCCTTAAATTTTCAAGTGAACATTCAACTGTGATGTGAAGATAATTAGATCACTTGAAAACTAGTTTCAGAAAAATATTCTATGATTTAGTTAATACTAATTTTTATTTTGACATGTGCCAAAACAAACAAAAATGAATAATTTTCATATTCTTAGTGCGTTCAAAAACATACATAGATTATTTGGGAATTGGAGTTTTCATAAACCTGGAGCGGTTTTTTCGCTTTTTGGGGGGTCAAAAATGGACATTTTTGTCATCCAAAATTTTCATTTTTCATTTTCATCATACAAAATGTCGTAAATGTAAAGGGCAGTTCCAGACAAGTGGGTATTGTAACACCCAAAATTTAAAGGCTCACTGTACATAAACTATGATGTAAAAAGACTTAAAACTTCACCCACACATGCAAAAACATGTGAAGTATTATAATATAAAAGGGCAACTTAATTTGAATTGTACAACTAATTTGACAACAGCTTTAGTACTTAGGAAATTAAAAGAGTTACCTCCGGAATTCTTCTTAACGTAACTTCGTTATATTTCGTTCAAATTTGAAACTTTTAAGACGAGTATGAAGGTGTTTCTTTCATGAGCAACTCTTTTCTAGTAAAAATAACGTTAAGATTTCACGGGGCGACAGAAAAACAATTTAAAACAAGAATAGCGTTCGGGTGTTAAAACATCCAAACGTCCTTAAGAGTTAAAACGGTGAGGAGGGCGGGCCCCTTCGAAAGGGGAAAAACAGTGGTCGCGCAATTTCACTTTTTCGTCCCATTGATTAGCTTGAAAGAGATATTTCATACAACCGAAGCTCTTGGTTTTGACTGTAAAGGGTTTTCAAGACCTTAAGTTACTTTTGATCTTTTTTCCTCGTCTAAGGGATGTCACTTTTGGCAGCCCTTATTTGTAGAGAGGAAAACATTCAACATCTGTTAACTTATTTTTCTGATTTTTTTTTAAATTTGTGATTTAAATTTGTTTGGGATGCTGTAGTTTGTTTGTCTTTGTTTGTGATTTGTTATATTTCTTTGTTTCCCATTAGTAATCAGTACGCAGTTTTTCAGGACCAATGTTCCACGACTTTGATACGTCAAACTTCTTTCGCAACTTCAGCATAACTGAAGGATAAAAAGCTGAAGGATGAATTGAGACCAATTTGACAAAGTCATAATTAACTTTTTTCATCGGCCATTGCGTTTGGTTGGTGTTCTTCTTCAGTCTTGAATTCCTTTAAGGGCGAATCCTCTGAGTTTTCAAACAATTCGAAATCAAGGGGCCTTGATAATTCCAGCGGTTTTTCGTCTAGATAAAGTAAAGGCAACAGGAATTGAGTTCGTTTTTAGTTTTAAAACACGGAAATTTTACATTGTTGACATGTCGTTTGTACGATGGTTTGGAAGGTAAACAGATTTTACCTGCAACGGGCTCAAAAATAAGCCCCTCTGCGATGAATATATCAGTGTGTGCTTTAGGCATTGTTCCTGGTTCTGCTTCCCTTGTGATTTCGTCGCTTTCGATGGAAAAATCACCATTGACTGGATTGAAACGTTCGAAAACCTTGGTATTCAGGTTCAGGGGGTCAGTCTCATCACAATCTAGCGTTTTTTGACCAATAAAATGTCCTTTTTTGTAATGAGACAAAAACCAATCAAATCATGTTTGCTTACCGGTGTCACCAATTTCCAATTTCGAAGATTGCTCGACATTATTTGTCATCATATTTGATTCGAATTCCAAACATTGTCGTTCAAGATTGGATTTGAAAATCTGGTCATCCGAGATAACTGTGCACAAGAATTAATGAAATATCACAATAGCTTTCAAAATCACAAACGCCGGATATTCTTACTCGTGTTTGAAATCAGAGTTTGGCGGCCAAATATCCCCTCAAACTCAGACCCAGCCTTTCTAAAAAAAGCATTTTCATTATTCAGTACAGTTTTTGCATTTTGTTTTGAAACATTGGTTTCAACGATCACAAACCTGAAGCTAGATCGAGAAGTGAAACTGTTGGGGTCTGATAATTTCAGCCAGGAAGCCACAGTGTTTCCCACTCTAAGTAATGCTGCTTCTCCCATGGGTACGCCCATAACCTTTGGCTTGCTCTCAATAATTATCTCCTCCCCGACAATAAAGAGACATATGTGATTGGCGGTATCAACATTTTGATCCAGGTCCTCAAGGTAATTGCGCATGACCTCGGCGAGGCAAATATTTGACCAGCCTACTTTGCTCCAGGGGATTACAAATCTGAAGAAGAAAGAAAGATGATTTGAACAAAGAAGGAACAAAGTTTAACTACTAGGGAGCAGAATAATAAATTGTATGTTAAATCGTAAATCTGTTGACTAGTTTACTGGTTTTGAGCATTTTCAACTCTTTTTTAACCTTTTTTTGAAATTTCATTAAAAACCTGAAATTACCATTTCCTTTGATCCTTTGGAGATATGAGCTTCTGCAATCAAATTTATTTCTAAACTCGAGCCGCTTTCTATTTAAAAAAAACAAAAACAAATGTCTCGGAAAGTCGGCGATTCTTAAAAATGTTGATCCCTTTACCAACCTTTAATATGGGCACCAGATGTTTCTTATACGCAACAAAATTATTGTAGGACACAAGATCTTTTTGAATATTTTGGTTGCACAAGAAAAGTTCAAATTTCTGCGCAAATAGCAATTGAACTATGGTTCTCTTCGATTTGGTTTTTTGAAGAAGTCGACGTTTTAAAGGAATTTGGAATTATTGTTTATAGTTTTAGCTTAAAATAGATGTCGATCAACAAAATCAGCATCTTTTTCTGAGAACAGTTTGGGGAAGAAGTCAATGTTGGTTTCAAAGTCTCATGTTCCGGGAAATTATTGCTGAACTAAAAACACATTAGTTTTTGACCTTCATAAATGAATTATAGCGTCTTCTTCGCCCATACTTACTTCCTATTCATTTTATAGTTTAATTTATGTTGCGTTTGGAACGTGATTTGATAACCCTGTTCAACCAGTACCACATCACGCCGATTAATTTGTTTGAGCTCATGGAGTTGGCAAGAACCGCAGAGAAGGACCACAATCACAGCCTGACAAATCAGCAGAGACCTGTCTCCAGAATCCGCCTCTTTCAAGAACTTCTCGAGTTGAGGAAGTGTGAAGCTACCAAAAGAGGGCATTGTTTTCTTCTTGATAATTTGTCTGAGGTGGTTGAGACGTTGGAGTCTAGCTTTATCTTGAGGGTTTTTGTTCTTGTTAGCGCAAGATTGGCATTTGTTTTTGACGCGATGACTACTTAGAATATTGCCACAAATTGCGCATCGAGGCTTTTTCTTAACATCATGGCGCTTGATTTCATCCAACGCAATTGACCATATCTATGGGAAAGAAATTTATTAGCATTTTGCCAACCTTATATCGGTGGTTAATGTGATCTTAATACATCAACCTGAATTAAGGTTTGATACAGTAGCTGCAGTTTCACAGTAGGCCTCGAGAATTTTGAAGCAATTTTTTTTTTCAGACGAAACAACCCACATTTGCACTGCTTCTTTAGAGCCAAAAAAATTAGAACACTAAACTTCAGATTGACTTACATTTGCGAGAATTACTTAAGAGCAAGACCCCAAGAACTATTCAGCAAAGACTCAAAGAACTTTTTAAGCTTTAAAGAATGTTTTGCTTTAAGCAATTTTTATGGTGTCGTGTAATGAATCATGAATTTCTGTAAAAAATACCCGTATTCTCGATCTCAATATAAATAGAATAGATGCTAGTTTGAACACTTCTTACCGGAAATTTCTCCCGGTAGACATATTTGTGCACTACTTTGAGGTCATGATAGAGTTGTTTCAGCTCTCCATAATGCACGCCCTGGTCACGCCTGTAATTGAAAAACGCTCGATAGTCTTCCCACATGGGACGGACTTGAGCCGAGATCCGGTACTTGATCCGGAACTCATGCCAATGCCAAATTATGTTGGCGTGCCTCAAGCTCGGTCCCACGGGAAACAGGTCCAAGGCCCCTTGAGACAACATCTCGTCCGTAACCTCATGCCTGACCGCCACAACCTTCGGTATTGGATCGGAAAAATATCCTGAGCGCCTCAGCCGGCGTTGTAATCGGGCTAAGTCCCGGGCTCGAGCCTGTTCCTCAACTAATGGCACCCGTCTTCGAATGAGGGGCAAGGTAGTGGCCTGGCTCAGACTTCGCTTGAGCCGATAAGACAGCATAGAGGCCAAAGAGTCCTGCGATAGCGATTGTAGGCCTAGAGGGTCCGTAGACTCGGCCTCAGTCTGCAAGAGAGGCTTGGACACTTTCAAAGGTTGGTCCATAATGTCCCGGATTTGCTTGAGTTTGGGATCACTTTGGACGAGAAGGACTCGCCGATTGAGGGTAAAGACTATAATTGAGAGGTTGTGAAGAATTGATTGTTGTCTTTCGCTATGGACGCTGCCAAGACCAGCCGCCTAGACATCGCTGTAGGCCAGCCAGCACTCTCCAAGCACTTAGAAAGAGACAAATTACCTAACATTTCAAGTAAATTTGCAAATAATGTCACCAACCAATGTTCTTTTTAATATTGGTAAACAATTATGATACTCATTTATCAGCACAATATCACACATATTGCGAAATAGTTAAAATTATGTTGAGTTTTGTCCCTTCCCGAGTTCATGGACAATGCTGGCTGGCCTTTAGCGATGTCGACGCGGCAGGCTGGTGGGGCGGGAATAAAGGGGGACTAGAGCAGGAACCTCTCACCACAGGACGCGAACTTCAGCTGACGCGTAGCCGAATGAGGCCCTTAAAACGGTGCGGCTCAGCAGTGAATTTGAAGGAAATTACCAAAAAACGATAGAAATAGGTGTTTGATAGCAAACATCACTTCCGAACATTGTTGCAGCATTAGATAGCGCTCCTTTTCCTGCCATTCATTTTCATAATGATGCTTTCTGTTCTTGGGAATTAGTCAAAACTTCAGACCGATGTCTCGCACAAAATTGAGAATGGATCTCAAATAAATGGATATGTTACTTAGATATAGTAATACCAACTTCGGACAACGAGTTCAGTTTTACTTTGATCAAGTTTCATGAAGATTGGGCGTCTTTTTTAGAAAACTGTGGCCATATTATTAACAATGAAACTCACAGCCACAGTATCCACACTCTTCCCCATAAAAACATCATTTTTACTCAGCATTTTATCGTCTGAAATCCTTGAAATCCATTAGATGCCAAATATCAACATTTTGACAGGCCAAACTGAGAGCAAGCGCAATATTGAACAAATTATTCATCAACTTATAGTTGAGTTGTTGATGATTCCCTCTGAATGATTATTCATGCAGGATGAAGTAAAGAACAGATCACCTTCATGGAGCACTATGGGGTCCTTTAACGAACAGCTGACTGGGAGGTCACAGTACATAAGACTGGGAGGTCACCTTACTAATACAGCTCCGGAACTTGCATTCTGACACAAAAGTTTGACCTATTTTTGAATTTTTCATGTTTATTGGACATATAAGAACTGAAATCTTGTTTAATAATGCTCAAAGATTGCACGTTATTTCTATTTTATTGGTTCCGCTTAAAGGACTCTATATTCTTCACTTTCATGGTGTTGTTAGGTTCTTATAATCTGAAACCATTGGTATTTCAGGATAAGTTGAATAGGGTGGATAATGAGTGGTGAACGTGATTTACCCAAGAGTGGGTTGCAATTAATTATCTCTAAGAGACAGATACACAAACTAGAATGATGTCTAGACAATTTATTCACTGATTTATTATGAAATATTGAGTCCATGACACTTGCCTATCGTTCAGTCCATAGGGCCTCATTGGGCTCTCAAAAACAACAACAAACAGCTGTCTTCGCATCCTCTTCTGTAAGTATATCCCGGTATATCCATGATTAGAGACGCTCTAAGGGAGACAACAAACAATTCTTTACAACCTCTTAAGATATAAGTAGAGTCCAGGGTTGCCAGGTTCCAGAGAAGCCTCTCGGACACTTTTGCTTTGAAATTCGGCCACTTTCGGCCACAAAATGAAATACAATGTTTTACTGAAAATGGCGTTTCGCCTAAACCCAAAATCGATCCGTCAAAATGTTTTTCTCTTTTCATTTTCCAAAAAATTGAAAAAATCTGAAAAATTCAAGCATTCAGTTTAACACTTAAAGGCGAAAAAAGACGAATAAAATCCAAATTAGACGAATAAATTTGTCGCGACGAATAAGGGTAAAAAAGACGAAAAAGACGAAAAAATACGAATAAGTTTATTCGTCGTAAGTTCCTGTCCCTAGTTATCAAATAAGATTTGAAGTGCAGGGTCTTCCGCCACTCTATAGCATATTTCAACATTGTCTTCTTTGCCCATGTCGTCGGGAGGAAAAACTGGTGCTCTGGAGAGTGCGTCGGCAATTAAATGGTCCTTACCAGCGTTCCATGTTATATTGAAATTGCAACGAGAAAGCGCTTCGCGGAAACGTAAAAGACGCGGGTTCGTAATGTCAATGATTGGCTTCTTCATGATTCCAATAAAAGATTTATGATCTGTGATAACTGAATTTGTCCATTCCCCTTACGTAGTAATCACATTTTTGCATTGCTCTTACGATGGCAAGACATTCAAGTTCAATTACCGCATAATTTGATTGTGCTTGAGTTAATGCAAATGACCCAAATTGAACAATTCTCAGTTGTGCTTCTCTTGTTCTTTGCAATAGCATGAATCCTATTCCATGCGTTCGAGATGCATCTGTCAGCATTTCAGTTGGAAGAGTTGGATCGAAGGGGTGCACTAACACTTCAGAGGTCAAAATTCGTTTCACTTTTTGAAATTCTTCTTCATGGTCAGGAAGCCATTGAAATGGGTTAACCTTCTTTAAAAGTTGACGCAATATTTCGTGTCATATGCGTTATGTCGGGAATGAAATTTCCAAATTGGTTGACAAGTCCCAAGAATGATCTTAAAGTAGTCAGATCTGTTGGTGAAGGAAATTTTGACAGTGCCTGAATCTTTTCAGGATTCGGCTTTACTCCATTTTCAGACACAATATATCCAGCAAATTTTTCTTCGCGTCCGAATTGAAATTTTCGTCGTGAAATGGTCAAATTAATTTCTCTGCATTTCTTGAGAGCGAGTCTTATTCGTTTTAATAATTCACTTTCTGTGGGTGCCCAAAGTAAGATGTCATCAACAATCTTCTCAGCCCGTTCAAATTCATACACAACTGCTTCTGATCTTGTGGTTAGGTTAGGTTAGGCTTGCATCACTTGTGGATGCAAGTCCCATGGGCTCTTTTTTATATTGATATTTCCCGTTGAATAATAAAAATGTTGTTACTTTCGAAGCTTCTTCAGAAAGCTGAATTTGGAAGTAACCTTGGACCGCATCCATGACGGCGAAATATCGAGCATCTGGCTGGATTTTTCTTACAATTTCTTGGGCTGATGGAAATGGAGGCACTGGCCTAACAACATGCTTGTTCAATTCGCGGAAATCAGTAACTAAACGAAGTCCACCTTTGCTTCCTTCTTTCGGTACAAATTGGGCAGGGGAAATCCATTCAGTTGCATCGGGTGCAGGCATCAAAACGTCGCTTTTTATCAACTTATTAACTACACGTAATTCCGTGGCATCATTTTGCCAATGATGTGGAACTGGTCGAGCTTTCATAACTCGAAGCGGATTAATCATTTCATCTTTGAGTTTAATTTCCATTGGAGGACCTTTCATTGGTTTGTCTGGTAGAGTGTCGCTAATGACATCTCGGAAGTCTTCGAAAACTTTTTCCAAAGTTGCATTTTCTTGGTTCACTTTCAAACAAGATGGAAATGATGGCGGAATAACGCTTAAATTGATCAGGTCGTGCCAACTCACTAGAATTTCTGAATTCAAATCTTTTGAAATAATGGCGCCTATGTATACCGTCTTTTTATTGGGAATTTTGGCTTCAAACAAGGCTGATCCCTCGCAATTCATTCGTTGTCCATTCGCAGCTCGCAGAAATTCCTTCTCTTTAGAATAAGGAATTCTATACTTTTGAGCAATGTCATATGCAATAACGGTGCGGGTTGCTCCAGTGTCGGGTACCACAAAGTATGAAAATTTGTTTTGTCCTACCGTGAACTCGATGGCCAACTTGGGTGTTGGTTTACTTCTGGTAACCGTTGCAGGTTTCATTGTGGACAAGGTGTTACATTCACCTTGAGACTCATTGTTTGGTATTGGTGAAGATAATTGCGAAGGAGCTCGAGAAGAAACTTTTGATTAAGGTTGTGAGCCACGGTTAAAATCGATTGATCTACGATCATTTGAACGTTTGGGATTCCACTCTTTAAACAAATTATGGTGGCATGACTATTATTGGCACAGTTTTTGCAATATACCTTATCTTTGGTACAATTGTTACGTCGATGTTTACCGGAACCACATCGAAAACACTTATTTTTGCAATGATCTAACAATCCAGTGTTGTGCCCTTGGAAAGAAGAACTTTAATTCCACTTTTTCTTGAATTTTTGCACCTGTCTTGTTTAAGAATCGGAAGATTGAGTACAAGACTTTTTATTATAGTTGGTCACTTCCCAGTTAGTAATTTTCTTTCGAACATCTTCAAAGCTGGGGTTTTTCAATTCCAATAATTTTATGAGCAATTTATCTTCCTTAATACCAGTTAACAATCGAAATACTTGGAGTTCATCTGTTGATAGTCTTGGAAGATTGGCTTCGTAACTGAGTGTAATTAATTTTGCCAAAAAATTGGAAGGTGTTTGATCCTGTTTTCTCGCGTAAATAAAGGATATCTCAAGGCGAATTCTTCTTCAATTGTTTTTATCATTCCGTTGTCCTCAAAAATTTTCATGAAGGGATCAATTTTTATATCAATTTTAACTTCCAATGATAGATGTGCTTTCTAAATCATTCGAGGTGAAAAATGAATTGAGTTTCTTAATCCAAGATCTTAATTCAATCGGAGTATTTTCCAAAGACAAAATCGGAGGAGCCGAGGTCGTATTCATTGGAGCTTTTATCGTTCCTCGGCTCGGTAAAGATATTGACATTGCTGTCGGAACTTGATCGGTTACTTTCATCGCAGTTGCCATCTTTTCCATTACGTTATCTTTTTCCGAAATAACGTCATTCATTTTCGCCTCCCATTCCTTAACTTTTGAAGGTTCCACCAGAATCATGCATTTACTATATGCATGTTCAATTTTTACGAAGGATTCGTCAAATTTCTGAAACTTTTTCTTGACTTGTTCTGTCGCAAATAAAGATGGATGTTTTTGTTTGTTATCTATTGCTTTATCGAACGAACTTATTGCCCTTGAAAAATGTCCTCGAAATGTTCTCGCTGAGCGTTTTGCGTGTTCCAGTACTGCTTCGTCTCCAATGTCGGTGACAGTGGGCATCATCCCTTTTGAACTTTCAATCACAATGGGATCCTTTTTGTCAGACATGGTTCTTATCGAGAGCACTGAACACTTGCACTTTTTTAAACACTCGGCGTCTTACATAGATTCGCGTGATTTGGATACAGGTTATGATCAGATAGAGAGAAATAGAGAAGCAAAGAGGGAGTACACTAAAGTAACCAAATTAAAAAAATTAAAACCAAAAATTCTTTCAAAAGCTATTAGATTCTCAAAGCCTAAAATTTTCTTAATCATTTGTCAACTTTGCCAAAATCGTAAATAAAAAGAGCAAAAAAGGTGAAAAGTGCAAAAAGGCAGAAAAATGAGTTTTTGTTACCAAAAATCTGTTTACATTATTTGACCGTCGCTAATTATGAGGCATTTCTTCAAATAGAAGAATTCTTTTACATTTTATACCATGATTCTAGCTTTATTTCAATACCTGCCAACATGGCCTTACACTGATATCTGCCATAACAGATCAGGCCACTGGTCGTCTTCATTATAGGAAAAAGAGAGTGTCTACATCACATTAGACTGGACGCAATGATGAAATAACATGAAAGATCAGGCCAGTCAGAAAGAACTTGGAAATACCTAAACCACAGTCTTAAGGGAATTTAGAGCATTTCTTTTGAAGAAAGATGACTTCTACGGTTGTGGAAGGAACATTTGGATTTCACAAGGGCCAGCCTACATTTAACAACTTTTCTCGTAAAACGAGCCCACTTGAATGTACTAGAAGAGCAATGCCTCGAATGATTTCGACCAGGGGTGTCCAAACTTATTTAGGAGTGGGCCAAATTGGCCGGACCGTTGGCGCTCGTGGGCCACACCATCCCAAACGGCAAATAATTTCTAGTATAAAATTCTACCATCTACCTACCCTACATAGGCATAAACCACAGTATATTGAAAATGACAGATCCTCTCGCGGGCCAGGGTTTGCACACCCCTGATTTAGACCGAAAAATAGCGCAAGTCTACGCCAGATGCTATCACTTTCAGTTTCGGGCGACCGAATTGTAGGGTTCATAGCCAAGTAGCTTTCATACCGAGTGAATCAAAAACGTTTTTGTTCATAATTATAGCGCAATTTTGTTTATACTGATTTTCAGATTGATCTTTTCTTAACCAGTCTATTTGCATGTTTGAAATGTTGAATCGAAATCACAATTTTAGTCAACTATTGGCCATTACATCACCAGGTAGGCGATCTTCAATCTTGATTTCCGTGGTTAACAATTCTTCAGGGTCTTCAGATTTTAGGAAATCGAGGGAGTTGGACAATTCCGTTGGTTGCTCTTCATCTAGATTTGAAAGAACAAAGAAATTTACTAAACTTCCCTAACTTAACCTGCTTCCAAAATGACATATTGAACATTTAAAGTTTTCCGAAATTTCAACCTTTATCAAGGATAGGAATTGCAGTTGTTATTTCTTGGAACGTTAAATTTTTGATTACCTTTACTTGGGTCATGATAAAGCCCTTCGGTGATAAATATTCCTCCAGTGGATAGCACAGAACTTGCTTCCGGATAAATCTTGATGATGTTTTGATCGCCCTCGACTGCAGAAGAGGCACTAATTGAATCGGAAGATTCGAACTCACTGGGATCGACTTTGATTGAGTGTTGGTTCAGGGGGTCAGTTTCCTCACAATCTAGAGATTTCGATCGATTAGTACTTTCTTTCTGACGAGAAAATAAAAGGATCACATTTACTTACTGGTGTTGTCATCGATTTGCTTCGACATAAGTTTTTGATCCGATGTCAAGAAAACTGATTCTATCCCCAAACTCTCTCCCGTTCCGGCAATCGATTCATCTGGTGAAAATAAA
The DNA here is from genome assembly GCA_010645155.1 of Tigriopus japonicus. NCBI lineage: Eukaryota > Metazoa > Arthropoda > Copepoda > Harpacticoida > Harpacticidae > Tigriopus > Tigriopus japonicus. The sequence goes on along the minus strand of JAAGOF010000055.1, from coordinate 614,986 downwards.
GGAAACTCAGTAATTTGTTGCTACATCTCAAACGATCACAAATTCTTACCCTTTATCGAAATTCGAGTTTGCCAGCCATATATCTGAGCAAATTCCTCCCTAGCTTCCCTGAAAAACAAAATATGTTTCGACTTCTTTCATTGATGATTGTTTCTGAAAAAAAACACAGACCTGAAACTGACATGAGAAGTGAAATTGTCTGGATTCGGCAATTTTAGCCAAGAGGCCACGGTCCTTCCTACTCCGAATAAAGCTGTACTTCCCATGGGTACGCCTATAATCTTTGGCATGTTGTCCATCATGAGTTCCTTGCCGGTGATGAAAAGACAAGTGTGATTGGCGGTAAATACATTTCGATCAAGGTCCTCAAAGTACTTGAATAGGAAATCGGCAAAGCATATATTGTTCCGGCCAACCTTATTCCGAGGAATTAAAAATCTAAAAGGAAAACGGCAACATTGATGACGGAAATTGTTATTCTTGTATGTTTTCATGGGGCATTTGTGGAAATCTACACCTTTAGCTTCCTAGTATGGGGCAAATTTTATTAGAATTTAGCGCCATGATAAGGAAGGCCTCCTTTCAAAAAAAAAAAAAAAAGTCAAGACCAATAATAAAAAGGCCATTGTCGGAGAAAAAGGAATTGATATAATATGTGTTGTGCTTAAACACAAAAATGTAAAGCTAACAACTTACAAAAATTAATATTCTGTTTGTCGGTAAAAAACCCCAACCCGATATAAAAAGGTAAAAAGGAGATTTATTTTTTCAACCCCCGAAGTGAACTCCTTTTTAAAACTTTTAAGTTTGCAAAAGAGGACATACTTGTGTGTCACTTTGAGGATTGGATTGGGTTGGAACGTGATCTGATAGCCTTTCGTAACGAGCCTCACATCGCACCGACTAATGTGTCTGAGCTCTTCAAGTCTACACCAACCGCAAAGAAGCACCACTATCGCAACTTGACAAATCAGGAGTGACCTTTCGCCCGAATCCGCTTCATTCAAGAACCTTTCGAGGTCCTTCAATGAAAAACTGCTGGTCTGACGTCTTGTGATACCTCGGAGAAGTCGTTTAAGCTTAGCTTTGCGTTTAACATCCTTTGGATCTCTGTTCTTGTTAGCACATTGCGTGCATTTGGCTTTGAAGCGATGACTATTCGGAGTATTAATACAAGTTAGACATCGAGGTTTTTTGCTCCAATCATGGCGCTTGATTTCATCGTCTACAATAGACCAATCCTGACGAGAAAAAGAATGGATTTATTAAAAGAAAGAATATTGTTATTATTTGATCCCTCTAGAACAATGGTGTGGAGTTGAGAAGTGGGGATTTGAGGAAAAAGGTTCAGCACCACTACTCTAGAACAAGGGTCAGCAATCAATGGGCACAGGCGTGATCTCCCAATCCAAATTAGTGTGCCCGAGGGTCATCCAAAGTGCTAAGCGGGTGGGAACACTGCTCAGATTGTCCGTTTGAGGGCCCTTGTTTTCACCCATTTCTTTTCGGTGCACCTTTGTCCAAAAACCGTTGCCGACCCTTGCTCCGGATTTATTTACAGTGCATATGGTAAAATTAGGTTCAATAAAGCATATGCAGTTTTCAAGCCCTCTAAAGCGGATCTTTCAGTGAGTGTTCGTACTAGGAAAGGGCGTATGCACATCTACAACAACGAGACTAGCGTTCCAGTATCGAAATCCCGTTGACATGTCGGTCCAATCAGAATCATTAGTGTGTTGTATCCGATTCCTCTCTGTGCTTGCTCTCCTTCATTTCTCATATTGTGCGTTCCTCCTTTTTATGTTCCTCCTGATTATGACCCGAATGCAGCAAATACTTACCGGAAACCGTTCCCAGTATAAATGCGCATGGATTCGCCTCAGTCCCCAATAGAGCCGCTTCAAATGGGAAAAATCCAGCGGCCGGTCGCGACAGGATCGGAAATAAGCTTGATAATCTTCCCACATGGGACGCACTTGCGCCGAGATCTCGTGCGCACTCCGGAAATCAAACCAATGCTCATTAATGAAGGCGTGCCACAAGCTCGGCCCCACGGGAAACCTGTCTATGGCCCCTCGAGTCAGCATCTCATCCGTGACCTTGGGATCGCGTTTCACTTTCTCGACGGCGGGTGGGGGGATTTTGAATCCCGATCGCCTGAGTCGGCGTTGCAATCGGGCCGAATCCCGGGCTCGAGTCTGATCCTCGGCCAGTGGAATCCGTCGTGGGACGAACGGTAAGTGGCTGGTGAATCGGGTACTTAGACTGCTTCGAGGAGGCTTTGACGCCAGCTCGCTCTTGAGAGAGGAGTCCGAAACTTTAGTCAGAGTTAAATCTGGCGGACACGCGACCTTGTTGGGCGTTGGTTGGTCCGTGGGAATCCGCGCGCTCCCTTTCAAATCGCTTGGACCTTGAACCAGAACGACTGGCCGGTCAGGCTGACCCGGGATTTTAAGCCAGAACGTGGCGGGATGGCGTGAGTCTTTCTGGACGTGAGACGACGCCTTTGAGATGGAACAGGACCGCGCCAATGGGACGAGACGCTTCCGGGAGTCCGGGGGAGGGGTCTCTAATATCGGATGTGTGGGATTAAGGGAGTTGACCGCAGCCCCCACTCCCGGGGAAGGAGGACTTGATTTGGCAGCAAAGTCGCTAGCCATGGTTAGATCATGAAGAACGGAGAAGGGGAAAACGCCGTTATGGACATTAATCCACACGCACTTTCCTCTCGGAAGGGTGACCATAATTTGCGTATCAAAATTGTGTTTAATGTGACTCACGTTAGTCACACTCATTTCTCGCGAAACAACAAAATGTTTCTGATTTCCACATGAGATTGCTTCTGAGCGACCTCTTGGAGGATTTTAAGCATGGATAGAACTACAGACAGATCAAAAAGTGTCAATAAGCCAAAAGAGTGTAAGTTAAATAGTATATGATTTTATTCATGACACGTTCTTGTATGGTCAGTCAACAGATAACGGGATTTTGGTATTCAAAATATTCAAAAAACAGGAAAAGGTCACCTTATGTAGCATGGACAGCCAAGCAGGAAGTTAAGGGAGGATGTTAGGTTTAAAAAGCTTGACTGTTACAGGTTGACAAATTAGATTAGAAATCTCAAAAGTTCTCGTATGAATGGAGTAAAAACAAAACAAAATGCAAAGGTACTTAGAATGGTTCCAAGAATCATGATTTTAATGCCAGCAAAAATGAAGAGAAGCCAATGCAGGATCAACCGTATTTAGTTTCCCATTCCTTATTTCCTAAAAATTTTACAGTCAGACTGTAACAGTTAAACTTTTCAAACCCAACACCTTAACTTTAACTATATGTTTGGCTGCCCATACTGCTTCAGGTGTCCCTTTCCTAAAATAGACGACGGACGTGTGCCAGAGAAAAGGACGACCTTTCCTCTAAGTCTGTTCAAGTGAAAGATAACCGTCACATTTTGTTATTGTTTCGCTCGATTTGAGTGTGACTAAAGTGGGTCACATTGAATACAATTATGATATGCAATTTTTGGCTACCCTTCCGAGAGGAAAGTGCGTGTGGATTAATGTCCATAAAACGCCGTTTGGTTTTGGCCACATGGACGCCACCTGGTGTTTTTCTTGTAAACTGTAATAATGTAAACAAAACAAGTCCTCGAACCCAGGGACGCTAATCAAACCAACTCACGGTAGGGCAGAGCATGAAAAAAGATTCACACCACCCAAAAGACCATGACTTCAGGATTCAGAAAATCTAAATGTTACCTTGGCTCACGGGCCATTTTAGAAAGATAACCCACATTAAAATTTCCCGCTTGGCCAACGCAAAGTTCTTTCCAGCATTGCCACGCTCGAGTCTCTTCAGTAAGGTTTTAGTTAGCTGGCTTACACCTATGGTCATTGCAATTTGTTAGACTATGCCTAGGCCCGACAGTAACATTAGTTAATCCTCAGTTAGAATTACATACCCATAATAACAAAAAAACGTAACTAGCATGGATTTATTTACATTTGACCTGAATGGTTGTGTCAATTCTGGTAACCCTAGTTTCAACTAGTTCAGAGTTATTTATTGGATCTCTTGTGCAGTTTGAGTTCACATTTGTTCATTAAGCACAAAAATCTGAGCCATTACATTTGCAAGCCAAAGTTGATAAGTGGTTTCTTGTAGTGATGGGGGGCAAACAAGAGATTGGGCAAGCTGTACTGGCACAGTGCTTGGGCTTGCTGAAGCTTGGCATAGCTTGGGTGTTTGTACAAGTACTTTTCCCAGCTAACAGGTTTGCCAAATTTGCTATGAACGAAGAATAAACTTGCCATCCGAATTTCACTAAACCAGGCTGATTCAGCTAAATAGGGCCCACACCTTTGAAAGGATGTATTTTTAAGAAAATTACACACTTCAATTCTCTCACATGGGGAAATGCAAAAGATTTCGAGAATACAAAAAAAATATTTGGCATTTTACTTTTTCATGACGGCACCTCTAAGTAAACGAGATTGTTCTGGAAGTGTGACTTCTAAATCTCGGTCTTGATTAGCCTCGAAAGTGCATTCATGTGTGGCCTAGAACCAAAACAAAAAAAACCATGGTTTTGCAAATGGTTACTACTCATATACTCATTTTCTTACATTTTTTCTTTCATATTTTGGTGATGATCAAATAATTTTGAACCCTGAAATATTCCAGGCCTGCCAAATTGATCTTACTTCCAACAAATATTTCAGTATTTTTGGGGTGGAAAAAACCAAGTCCTTTTGAGCACTTTCTTATTAACCATAAATTTCCAAGTAACATTTGCATTGCTAAAGCATTGAAATGTTAATCTTCTATTTTCTGACCATGACCTAACTTTGAACTCTGATCAATACAAATTGGCAACCCTGAACTGAACAAATAATCTGGAGTCTAACATTTGAAAATGGACATATGCCAATGCCGGGCGTTTTGAACACTCAAGGATAAAAAATGCCAACTTTAGCATAAAGAGCATGTCATACACGTGTCAATGCAATCCCGCAAAAATTATCGTACCAAACGACTGGAAAAGTAGGAACAAAAAGTGTTTTGTCGCGCAACGGACGATTAATGTGTTTATTGTCCATAAATGAAAATTGTAGCAAATTGAAACTGAAAATTGTCAAGATTGGCTTGAACTTGGTTGATTGTTGGCTCCTGGTGAATATATTGACGAACTTGTTGAACATACATTGGTACTTGGATAGTCAGTAATGGCTTTCGAACTGTAGAAAGGAAGGACTTGATCATTGGTGAAATTCCTCATTGAAATATAAAATAGTCCACCACTTAAATTGATGAAACATGGACGAAAGGAAGGGTATAAGCTGCATAAACCCATTTCTTGGCATCCCACGACTTCCTTCGCATCACGAGGTCAGTAAAACCATGATGTCACATCACTTAGGAGCCTTGTCTGAAGTTTCTCTTATTAAGTCCTTAAAAACTTCATTTTGTGGCCCACTAACAAACTGTTGATTGACTCTAAATTGATCTCAACAGGTGGAATGAGTTAGATCAGTTGTAAGCTTTTTTTTGAAGACCATGGACAAGTTTTTGTTGCTTGAGTTTTGGTCGTTTCTTGATGGCAATGAAGCACTTGTAGAACTGCTTTCTGTTGAGAAAATACGCACTTTTCAACTCCATGGAATCACAAGAGCCACCCATAAAGGCCAAAAGCCATCTTTGGGTACATTTTTCCAACATTTTGATGGAAAAATACTCGAGGAAAGCAAACGTCCTCGTTTTGTTTCCCAGACCATCATGGCTGACTAAGAATGGATAAGTGTAATCGAACGAATTCAGCTGGGGATTCTAGGGCCAAAATGGCTAGGGATGCGTCGGAGTCGAGACTCACCCTCCATATAATTTAATCAAAATTCGTTAGCCCAACTCGTTTTCTTCATTTTGACAATCAATTCAAATAAGAATTTGTTCCTCACGTAGCAAACTGAACCTGTAAAATGTCAGAACCTAGTTCTGACCCATCCCTAGTCATTTTGTCCCCAGAATCCGCAGCTGAATTCGTTCGATTACACTCATCCATTCAGTCTGACTACGTAGCAACAGATTCAAAACATTTCTGTAGTCCAATACAGAAAGCCGGAGGTAACCAACAGTGTCTTTGATTAAGCAAAACAAAAAGTGAACCCTTGGGTAAAACCCTTTGTCTTTGTTTCCTAAACTTTTCAGGTTACCAAAAGATCGTTCCATAATTTGGAAATCTTTCGGAAAACTTGAATGTCGCATAACGAGTTTGAATTTGGCCACCCTAAGGCAATTTCTATGTCTTGTTGATTTCGAGAAAGCCCGAAGACATGAGATAAAAAAATAAAAAAGGATGTCAACTTTGAGTGGTACAGGAATTTGAAAAAATTCCTCCGAACTCTCTGTGATCCAGGTGAATGATTTATCATAATGGCAGTCATTGCTAACAAACTTCCGCTTCAAATCTTTGCAATGCTGACGTGTTGGTGTATAGAGTAAACAGGAATCATTATATAGTGTCCTTCGTGGTTGATGTAGTAGATTGTACTGATGTGATCAAATAAGCTGTTTGGTTGTTTGTTTGGCAATTTGTTTGGGATTTTAGAATCTTTGTTTGATTGGCATTGTTTGCCTCATTTTCAAATAAGTTTAGTGTTGCCAAAATGTCACAACAATTAAGATGAAGTATAACTGCATCTACTAGAATTAATTTTAAGGATAGTGACAGGTAGTTATATCCAATTAGTTCATAAGATAAGGAATATATTTTTTTGGGAACTCATAGCTTTGTATTAAGAGGGAGCTACGGGCAAAATATCTAGTGATGGCCCATTTTGAAATTTCACTCTTGACATACCTGTCGGTCATGGTGACCAAAAACTACCTCTGAGCATTTTTTGCAATTCATTCTTCAATGGCCTTGATTGATGTCGTGGCTTGATTTATTGCAAAAAACTCACTCACTTTAATGAATGAGCAATATGATATGACTAAAGAGGAACATTTGTGAAAACAAGTTCTTTTCCCATGGGAATGGCTTTCAAGTGTTGTGGGCGGCACATTGAGCTCAGTTGTTTTGCACATTCACTCACCGGAAAAGGAGGAGCAGCGTCAAATTAGGAGAAAAATATTAGGTTTGTCCGTGCGTGCTTTTTCCCAGCAATAACAATCTTACCAAGAAAACAAGATGAAGGACAATACCACCAACACGAATCAACTCTACAACTTGAAAACTGCATCAGAATAAAGATGGATTTTTGTTGGGGAAATAAATTGCCCATCAAAAACCTCACTCTTCCAATAGTCCATCAACTCGCCCGGGCTATCATCACTCCCATCTTCCTCTAGGGCCTGCACCTCGGGCTTCCCAATTCCGCCTTCAAATTGGCCGATGCCACCTACACCAAATTCTTCAAACGATAATACCTCAGCGTGCCCCAATAGGCCAATTATGCTTGGACGCAGGCGCGCGGTAAAAAGGTCACAAGGTAAAAAGGTCATGGTAAATAGGTCACAGTAAAAAGGTCACCGTAAAACGGTCACGGTAAAAAGGTTACAAGGTAAAACGGTCACGGTGAAAAGGTCACGAGGTAAATAGGTCACGGTAAAAAGGTTACAAGGTAAAACGGTCACGGTGAAAAGGTCACGAGGTAAATAGGTCACGGTAAAAAGGTCACAGAAAATAGGTCACGGTAAGAAAGTCACAAGGTAAGAAATTCAAAAGCAGAAAAAGGCACAATGTAACTTCAAATTGAAATGATATTCAAAATATGTTGTTGAGCACATGGACTGTATGCCATCCAATCCATGTACAGTTGCCAGGACAGTTTTAATTCTTTAAATCTTCTCTGGCTTTGACGAATAAATATTTTTTCGACAAATTTTGTACAAAATCATTGACATTGATCACCAATAACATATTTTTACGATTAAGAAAAAGAAGCCCAACCACACAAATGATTGTAAAAAATATGAAATGGTAAAGGTGTTCACCACATATATTGCATGTACAATTGTCATGAGGTAAGATGTGGAATTCATTTTTACTGCAAGTCAGATGATGGTCACTGTCTAAAACTTCCCTTGCCAGCTAAAACTGGGGAGCAAATATCGAGTTGCTTTGGCTTTTATAGTTAAGATACCTAATCCAGAACGTTGGGAAATTCTGGCTCTTTTGTATATCAGTTCTTGGAACAAAGAGAAATCGTATTTTAGCACTAGTAAAATGCAAAAAGCACTGAATTCATGGAGTGGGAGGCTAGCAATGAGAATTATGATTTCAAGCAGAAACAAACCATTTGCGTTCTTCTGCAAATGAAACTGGCTTGCATTGAGAAGAACACGTATTTCAAATTTCAGCCCAATAGAATGCTGGAGTGAAAAGTTATGCCTTGTCAAACTTTTGTACTGAAGAGAGCATAGAATGAATGAACTCGCCCTTTTGTGGTAAAACGATTACCACAAAAGGGCTTGTTCATTCATTCTCGGGAGGATTTGCAATGAGCTTTGAGAGAGCATAAGTTTTGACTCTGACGTTTGATTGAGCTGAAAATTGAAGTACGTAGTGCACTCGACAAAAGAAAGGTCTTCCTCAGTCTTGACCATTGACCACACAAACAAGTCCAGGGGTTTCGGGTTCGGCGAGGACGGGCTCCTTAAATTTGGCTCAGTTGCCGTCTATATCACCGGTTCCTAAACTGGGGGACGTGAAGGATTTTTGAAAATTGACAAAGCAGGTGAACTTGTCCAAATATAATGCTTGTAAATGATTTTGAATATTAATACCTATCAGTCCTTCTTAACTATGCTTCAAAACAATTTTATTGTTTTTGAAAACCAAGAACCCTACAGAGAAGGTGTCACGTACCACAAGAGGATTTTTTAGAGGAAAGCATGGATTTACATTGCAGTCTCAATTTCCAGGTTTAATCAACTGAATTTTCAATTGTCACTCACCTTAGTGCTTTCAATTCCAGTGCTTGGTTTGGTATCTTTATCGCAGAGTCTCAGCAGAGTCCTTATTATTCTATTTTGAATTGTTATTGAATTGAGTTGCGACCACACCAACTTCAATTTTTGGTGTTAACTTTTGAATAGTAACAATTGCAAATTACCTAATAACTTTGTTAAAGAGACACTCCTTGCTATTTGATTTGCTGAATTATTTGTTGCTTTTTAGTGTCATACTGACGTTTTCTTAACGTTCAGTTTATCCCATGATTGATAAATCATCTCAACCTCAGTTAAAGTATGATGTTCAGCCCAACAACATTACGTGTGTGCAATGATTGCAAGACCTTTTCCTTGGGTGACCTTTTTACCTTGTGACCTTTTTATTGTGACCTATTTACCGTGTGACCTTTTTACTGTGACCTATTTACCGTGTGACCTTTTTACTGTGACCTATTTACCGTGTGACCTATTTACCGTGTGACCTTTTTACTGTGACCTATTTACCGTGTGACCTTTTTACTGTGACCTATTTACCTGTGACCGTTTTGCTTGTGACCTTTTTACCTACAATCTGGACGCATGTCATGCGCGAAACTGAGCCCTTCACCACCGAGTTGGCATGCAAGGTTAGGGTCCAACTATATTGGCAACTTAACCTTTCCGGAGGCGATATCTGGACACCTGTTGTCATTCCCGGTCAAGGACTTGCCAACACCCTTATTGTCCTTGGCCTGACATCCCTTTGGAATATCGTTGGTCGCGCACCTTCATCCGGCTTCGTGCCCAACTCCATCAATGACTTTGTATGACTTGAATATTGCCCAAGACAAAAAAGGACACCTGTACGTATAGTTTTAAGCAACGAGAATGGAATTTCCCAGTCCAACGTTCTCTGGCTGAAAAATGAAGTTTCAAGCCGTCAAGGGAAAATAAAATTGGATTCCAATCAAAGCCTTTTCTAACAATCTTTCGCGTATTCTGAATCATAAGTTTCTTTGCTTAATTCCCAATCTTGATATTTTTTCAGCTCAAGTGATAGATCCTGCCATGGAACATTGCGCATTCCTTGAACAATCTTTTCGACACCAAAAGGATACTCGAAAGTGGGAGAAATTCTACATTCTAAGCTTATCAGCCCTGAAATAATGTGTCCTAATATCAAGTTTCAAGCCTTACCAACAATATCGTACCTCAATTACCGTGATCAAAATAAAAGGCTTAAAAGAAGTTTATGCTTGTTCTAAGGACAATTGTTTAACGCGCGACCAAGTGATTTTTGGGCTCATTAGTCTAATCCTAGGCCTCTCATCCCCGTGTCTTATGGGTAATTGCCTGAATGGTCGCATTCAAACCAGAATGGGTGCACTTTTGCAACATAAAGTTCAATCAAATGAAGAATCTCATGTAAGTTACATGAGATTCTTTACAATATGTACCAATATGAACTCTAGAAGGAAATAAAATCTTCCATGAACAATGAATGGCTTTTAGACATATTCACATTCCACGGGAAGAAAACATTGACATCACAATGTTTTGTAGAGCCTTAGTGTGAAGTATCGTGTGCAATCAATAATCAAAAAATAGATTGTCCCTAACTTTGGTTAATTCTGAGGATTTATTAGACGCTCATTAATTTACATCATGAACTAATTTTACATTAACTTGGTGCATAGTAAAATAAAACAAGCTCAAACAAAAAACTGAAAAAAATAGAAGAAGAGGGTAATAAAACGGAAAAAGATTGACACAATCTAACAAAAATTACGTAGACATAAAAAATTTTAAAAAAAATTTTCAAAAATATTAATATCACTCGATTTGAAAACAAGGGCACACATTTCAAGCACATGGGCAATAGGCTTGGACAAATCACAAGAAAACTGCGGCTGGTACAAGGATTATTCAGTCCTAAAAATTATACTCCTAACAGGCGGGGACATTTTTAAACGTTTTTTTATTTTCTTTATCACAAAGTTTTGCCCCTTAACGATAAAAATAATTTTCCATAATGTTTATTGCGAGAATCATCGTCTCATTGGATATATTATAAGTACAGTTTATATATATCGTGGGCCCAAAGCTCTTTGATCGCTAATTTGTGGGCCCCTGAAGTTACCAATGCCTGTTTGGTGGGCCCCTGACAATACGAAACATAATTCGTGAGCCTTGACCCAAAAGGGGTTGCCGACCCCTGGTCTAAACCCCCCACATGGGTTCAAGTCTCGTCGGCTTTGTGGAGTCCTCGTGATCAACATTTCGAGATCGAGTCTGTGCAAAGTGGTGGGGAACATGTGGAGGTTTGATGTGAGGGCCAGTGGATCAATTGAACATAGGCACCACGTCCTTTTTAATTTTTGAAAAAAATGAGTTGTTCATGGTTGTTACTTTCCCTTTTCTTGTTGACGCACTAAACTTGTTTGTTTTGAAATCTTCACTTCACTAAGGCACTTAGAGGTGACCAATCGAAAATTAACAAATCGTGGACCCTTCTCAAGGTAGAAAAACTCTGACTTGCTGCATTTCACTGGGAATTGAAGACGAAGTCAAATTTACCATCCAAAGCCTCCAAGGGTAGAATCATCATATACTCTGGCATTTGTTTTGGGCCTAGTGACCTATATTCGGACATTTGGTTACATAGACCTACAAAAGGAGTGATAATGAAAGCAACTAAGACATGTCTTTGGCAAGATTTATTTGTATGAAATTAGGACTCAAAAATAGAAACAGTAACAGAAGTCATAGCAATAATTTGTTACTCCATTTTTCAAACTTGTATTTTGTTTCACTTACAAGAGTCACCCTAGCAGTTCTCTTCATTTGAATAATAGAGTAGTTTTGTAGAGTGAACCAAATGGGTTCAAAAGTGTTTCTCCATACTGCAAGCTTAAGGTAAGTAAAAAATACAAATCAATAATAGACAATTCCAGTCTTATCATCTTAACCTAACGTTTTACCCATAACGCCAAAAGGATAACATGTATTCACATGAACTTGCTTGTAGACACTCTACTTTTTCAACTCTATCAACAGCTTCTATTTCCTGTTTGATTGGAATTTGTTTGTTATTTGTAATTATTTGGGGGGATTCTGTTTGTCTTTGTTTGATTGATTATTTGGGATAATTGATTGTTCCCATCAGTAGTAGATTGAATACTGTTGAAGTTGCAAAAACGGAGAGAGCACATTTAATTCATTAGATCATTTGAACACTTAGAAAACGTGGCAAAAATAGCGAAAAATGCTTCACCGTGGCTTAATAATTAATGAAGCTATTTATTCATCTGTTAACACTCACTTGGACACCGTGTTTTTTCGCGATTCGTCTTGATGAAGCTCTTGCTCGGTTTTCGTTACGTCTAATTCAACGTAAAATCCGTCATGATGTTTATACCCCATGTAAAATAATTGGGGAAGGGTTCCATTTTGATTAGCTTGGAGTATTTGATTTCTCGCCCAATAGTTGCGGCGATGTGGCATCTTTTTGTCTTAGAAATGTTTTTTTGATACAATGTTTGCTACTGTTTTGTTTTGTTTTCAAAGATATCGATGGATCGTCGTATGAACCAGGGTTGCCAGGTCTTCGACGGCTCTTATCGCGAGATTTGTCACCAAAATTCGCCAGAATTCGCCACTGCATTTGAAAAATAGCCAGATTTTCGCCAAATTTCTTTTTACTTGCAACCTTAACCTTAACCTTACATAAATAGTCAATCATGCTGAAGTATTCTTAAAGAATATCTCAAATGATCAATTCCTCAGTTTGTTTTTCAACTTTCATTTCAAATTTTATCTTTTGATACACATTTCATGACAAAGGTCTCGAAGAAAAACGGAATGCCACCATATTGACTTTCCTTCATTTTCATCTTCATTTTATTTGAAGCACTAAGAACGCGTTTTACCTTGAAATTTGTGAACAAAATTGAAATTTTATTAATTCTAAGTAACAAAATCTTTCGGACGCTTTTCTGAAATGCTATGAAATTTACAATTCTTTAAAAGCAATGTTAATGGTTTTTGAATGGGTCTGAAAATGATCACTCTGAGTCACTCAAGAGTAAGGAAAAAAGGGGGTTTCTCCTTTTCTCTTTTTCTTGCTCATCTCCACGTTCCCTTAAGGATGACTGATAGTAGGTGTAAAAGCTAGTACTTGAAACTTACAATAACATTGTAATAAGTCAAATATATGATATTTTAAAATGTTAACATCAAATTTCAGTAGAAATATCTATAATTTTCACCTAATGGCCGGTTATTTTAAAGCCCTGGGGTGGTATGAGAGCCATTCAAACTTAGTAATATGTCTTTACTATTTTTCAACTTTTACACCAACGGTTTTGCGCATTCTGCCACCAGATGTCGTGAATCGGGGCCGAATCGTGAAACTCAATAACCAGGTAGTGATGTGACTTGGGCGCTTGGGCAAGCTTTTTTTCATGACATCGTACACCGGGGTCGCCAATTTAGCTTCAGTGAAATGGTATTCCCTTCTGCCTACCTATCTTCATAAACCGGTCTTTCATTAAGAAGCACAGAAACGCGCCCCTGACTTTTGTAACTTTGAATCAGGGTTGAAATTTACCTCAAATTTGTGTTTGCTTGAGTTGGTAAGCAAAGCACAAAATCTCACTTAGGCGACCCTACCTTGCAACCTCACGTGAAAAAACTTGCCCAAGCCTAGAGCACTATAATAAAAGAGTACAGTCATAAAGTGCGCCATCTAGTGGATTTCATGCGGCAACAGCTCGCCGTTCCCATGATACACATATTTTTGAAGATTGCAACGGTCATTCATCAGTTATGGACAAACTAAAGTGCCTCAAATGTTGACTGAGTATTGTTAATGGACCTGTGGTGGTTTTTGGTTGAAATTATTAGTGAAATCCCTCTCAAAATGGCATGGAAATCTGACTATTATAAAGGTGATTTAAGCATGATATATGTCAAAATTCATCAGAAAAACACTAAGGTGTCATTTGGAGTTCGGCCATCAACATTTTAGGCACTTTAGTTTGTTCAAAACTGATGAATGACCGTCGCAATCTTCAAAAATGTGAGTATCATGGGAACAGCGGGCTGTTGCCGCATGAAAACCACTAGATGGCGCACTTTATGACTGTACTCTTTTATTATAGTGCTCTACCCAAGCCCAGATTTCACACTAGGGCAATTTTTGTAAACACCCTTTTTCAGTGATGCCAAATTTGGACATTGTTGTGCCAGTTTTATAGGTCAGATTTAAACAATGTGACGTTTAAAAGCATTTTTGCAACTTTGAGTATTAAACCATGTTTTCTCGCCGATTTTATTGTTCTACTTTCTATATACTCTGATATGCGATATATACATGTACGTGTTAGCCAGAAATACATCAGTCTACCACCATCTCTTGCCCCTATGGGAGCTCTGCAGAACTCGATCGCGAGTACTCACGACCTTAAAGCCAACCATAATCGCTTTTGATCTTCTGAAGTCAGGTGCATCATCCTTTTTGCCCAAACAGTAGAGAAACAGGATATCCGACAAGCCCAGCTGGACATCCAGAGCGCCCAAAAGGCATTGCTCCGTTTTGGAATCTGACTCTTTCCTACAATTTGAATCTGCATTGTCTTTGTGAATGGCGCAATCGACTCTCGCTAGATGGCGCCGTCTGTGCGTCATGCTAAAAGGAAATTGGTGCCATTTTGGTAGCGCCCCCTTTAATTAAGGAGGAGAAGAACTGTTCGTGCGTTTCGTACGTGAGTGTCTTGGGTCTGACTAGAGCGCTATAATAAAAGAGTACGCGCATGTGCTATTTTTGGTCCCAAGACATCGGTTCCATTGTACTGTGGTTCTTGGGTTCGACCTGTTTGAGGCAACTTTCCCTATGCATTATTTACTGCCAAATTGACGCTCATGATCTCAGCTTACCTTTGAAAGCATAATGTTTGACCTTAATAGCCTTTGAAGGCCAAGGCTGGCCAAAACCGTGGGTGCCGGAAGATAACCTTCTCGTTCTCCTTAAACCTCGATGCGCGTTCAAGCCCAGTGCTGCTGTGAATTGACTCGGTAATGTCAGCTCTTGATGAATCTCCACGCTGATTTGCATTGAGTTTCTTACTTTTTAGGAAAACTTAATCTAACTAGGTACGAAATTGATTGGTGAATATTTAGAACGTCACTTGAAGCCATTAGAGCGTTTTCCTCAACTCTGACACATCCCCAGCCATTTTGAGCCCTGAATCTCCAGCTTAATTTGTTTGATAACACTCTTTTACTGGAAAGAACTTTTTCCAGATGTCATTGAAAAAAACATCAACTTCCCTTCAGCAAAAAATTCTCAAATCAAAAGTCATTCTTAAATTAATTTACCACCCAGAACATTGTAAAAATATATAGAGGGTATTGGTGAGAAGAAAAAAAAAACAAAAAAAGACAAGTGGATAGCCTGAATAAATGATAGAGAAGAGAAAAAATGAGAGACTCTTGGTTAAAATAATATCAGGTGGGAGCAAAAGTCAACAGTCTTGATTTGAAAGACGCACAAGAAGGGGTTGAACAGATATTTAGGGGCAATGAGTCCAATAGCTGAAATGATACATCTATCCCATGAGCTTCTTTAGTTTCATGTAATAATTAGTGACAAAGTCAAAAATTGATAGGTGAATTGCAAAAACTTACTTAAATAGCATCTGTCATATCTATTATGAGTACAAAATATCATTTTTTTTTACAAAGTTAGGCAATACTGGTAGCACTGTCAGTTGAGTTGAGTTGAGTTGTTGAGTATACTATAAAACAAGTCGATCTTATGTGCGCTAACATGCGACCCTATATAATATCTGCGAGAGTTGGATTATCGAGTTTGAGAAACTTGTCTTTGGGGGTTGCAAGTTCCACTAATCAAACGAAATACGTGAATTTTATCGATTGTCAAAGGTTGCAAATCTACCTCTCTGCCGCTATGTTTCATTTGGCTGGCAAAGTCTGTAAATGACTGACCTGAAACCTGAGACATGCTGAAAAATGTGTGGCGCCACAGAGGATACTGTAATAGGAACTCCTCTTCTGAAATGGCCATACATGAGTCATCTCCAAATATGGGCGTATCCACCTGTACTTTAGCACGAATCCTAGTTTCTAAATCGATATTAACACAAGCATAAAGGTATGCATGCTGATCCTCCATAGTAACACGATCGAGACCCGAAGTATTGTAAAATGCTCCGAATTTCTCCACCCATGATCATAACTCGGCTGGAGAATGGTCTTTGGTCAACCAAGGATTCCTTAATACCGGATCTGAAACCGCATCGGAAAAAATGCCTGTCTCAAAGTATGCGTCATTCAGGCAACCCAAGCCAATTCTCATTGGGCAGGATTGGCCACATCTGCCATTCAAAAGGTGACGAGATCATTGACCAACAGACAGCATGATTTTATCTCATGACAAAACAAAATCTCTTTATAATTTGAGTATTAAGTTCCTTTTGCTATTTATAAGCTTATAGCAGGTTTCTATTATTTGAAGAAATGACTTGAGCCTTACTTATTTTTGCAAGATCCAAATCACAATTTTAGAAAGCCTACAATTTTCAGTCACCCTTGTTTGTTTTGTCAGTTCTTTCTCACTCACAACATTTGAAACATCTTGAAGAATCATGATGAAATGTGATAAATTCATCTGTGCAGTGCTTTGTAAGTGTGTTTTTAAAGTCACATTCAGATCTTTTGACTCATGGCAATACTCCTTCATCTGCTGTAGTGCTACCGTGTATGGCTGATGGCACACCCACCTTTGATAGTGCAACACCTTTAGTGAAACAAGTACCTCCTCACCCAGAGTTATTTTGGGAATCGGTCAAGTCTCAACTACTGCTAGATTGTTCATGGTGTGAGTTCTTCTCGATGGCAAGGCTTGTTCTGTTGGTGATTCAGCCACATACCAAACGTTCATATACTTTTTCTAAATGTGAGTGAACCAAGCAAGTAAGATAAATCTTAGTGTTTGCATTGTGTGAGGCATAATTCTGGGAATCTTTTAAGCTCAAAGCAGAATATTTGTCTTGGCATATACTTGCCCAAAATTTCAACACAAGTACATTTGGTCAATGGTTAAAGTCACCAAAGAAAGAATTTTTATTTGATACTGTTTCTTGTAGTGCTTTCCTTTCTACATGCAGTAAGAGCCTGAAGTGCCTAATCCAACTTTTTAAGTATACAATGGAACTGTGCGAATGCTATATTAATTATAGCTTAAGGCTTTTGAAGTCCTTTAAAAGGAGTGAATCTAATGAGAAACTCATGATATGGAACCTAACATGGGCATGAGGATGAAAGAAAGTGAATTATCCATTGAATGTATAGAACTACAAATAAGGAAATTTAATAAAATATATTGAAAAGATATTAAAAATGCCGGAATGGGAACATTGAAAGAGGTTAAATATCTCTTGGGTCAGTTGCCAGATTTTAAGTTTGCTACCTCAATGCTTGTACAGTAGAGACATATTAATGTACAAAGGGGTACAAATTAAACTTAAGTATGGCATATCAAGTGCAAGATATATATATATATTATCAACAATTGCTTACAGGTACAATGTGACATTAAGGTATTCCAAATATTTCATGAAGTATCACCTATCTGAATTATTTAAATGGGTATTTACATATATTCAAATTGGATTGTGTCAAGTTAAAACTATGTTAAAATTTGATGTTTTCAGTTATCTATCCATGCATGAGTAATACAACAGTATCAAAACTGTGAAAATTTCACAGGGGAGATGTGGAGACTGGAAATAAGCTAGAGAAAAGAAAACTAAGTTGTTAAGATCTAACATAAGTCTGAATTAAATAACGTTGCTTCCTGAGCGACATGACGTCTGTGGAAAAGGTTGCGTGGCCGTCACCCGTCCAGAAGTTCCGTGGGTCAACGTAAATGGACTCAAAGTTTCGTTTACTCGGGACCTCGGAATAGACTGTCCAGTAGGAACCAGGGTCGGAGCATGTTGTAGATTTGGTTGAGCTGGTAATTGGGCATTTGCCAGAGCTCTGAAAACTTTTTGACTTGTAGATGCCCGGTCTTTCTCAAATTGTTCCAATTTGGCACGAGCCTCTCTATAAACACTTCGCTCATTGGTAATCTGTTGAATTCTAGCGTAAGTGTCCTCCACAATTTGAATACGAGTCAGGTATGCATCATGAGCATCCTGTAGCTGTTTCACGGTGTATGAAGAAGGATTATCCCGGATGATTTCAATTAAATTATTCACCACTATCACTGTTCGAGTTATGTAGCCCTATTAGCTGGCAAAGATGCCTTGAGCCGTGTAGAAAGTTCTCATCATTGTCTTCATCACCGATATCCTCTACGATGTCATCCGGATTGTTCGGATTAGCTGGAGGTTGAATGTGTGCACTCCCTTGAGCACCACTTCTGTCTCTCTTTGGTGGCATGATTCAATCCAATGGAATAGACTGAAAAGGATCAATTAATGTGATCACTGAGCATCAGTTTGTGATCCTTGTTCCAACTTATGCTTTATCACAAATAAGTGGGATCACTCATCCCGCACTTGTGTTCACCAAACTGTGAAAACGGGCAACAGCGTTGTAAAAACTGCAAGTTCTTTAGAGCCACTGCGCCATGTTTGATTCTGGCAATCGTTTATTTCAGAATGCGAAGATAGAAAAACTGAAAGAGAAGAAAGGTTGCGTTAGAGCAAGGATGACTCAGTTAGAGCAAGAGATATTCAGAGTATATAACAGACGTGTAAAAGTGATTCCAATGGATGAGTGTAATCGAACGAATTGAGCTGTGAATTCTGGGGCCAAAATGACTAGGGATGGGTCAGAACTAGGTTCGGATATTTCATAGTTTTAGTTTGCTACGTGAGGAAAAGATTCTTATTTGAATTGACTGTCAAAATGAAGAAAACGAGTTGGGCTCACGAATTTTGATTAAATTTTTTGGAGGGTGAGTTTCAACTCCGACGCATCCCTAGCCATTTTGG